>CAIGRB010087738.1:43410-56645 GCA_903798255.1 Fraxinus quadrangulata | reverse complement strand
GGAATAGATGACTGGATAAATAACTTCTGCAATAATTAATCAAAAACGAGTAGTAATATGAGAAAAAAGAGCCTTGAAATCCTTCGTTGGTGTGCCAGTTCCCTCGGGTTTTGAAGCCAGGTCGAACGCTTTAAATTTTGCCTCCTCAAAGTTTAATGCCTGTTCATAAGATAGCGTTGTGAAGAAAATTTTCTAATGCAAGAATGGGATTAAGCAACCTTACATGTAGAAATGTGATTTCTCTGTAAATACAAACCAGGATAAATAGACACTTTACCAGAATGCAGACTTCCGCAACATCTGCTCTGGCAATAGTCCGCGTTTCAGTCTTAAGGAGTTCGTCATCTTTTCCAACAAGCAGTTCTCTTACACCGCCTTCTTTATCTTGCAAGCCACCAGCCCTATACCAATCAACAGATAAAAGTAATGGCGGAATTACAAAATAAAACTGAAAAATGGAACACGGGGGAAATCTCAGAGAGTCTGAATTGAGCATTATCAAAGTATCAGCATCTCACTTTGAAACCATGGAAAATCAACATTTACAATTTGAATGATCTGATTAAAAAATCAGGACCCTAGTCAAAAGAACAGAATATTTCAATATCATTATATCTTTGCCACTTGTTTTCCTAAATAAACTCGCAATTATAAAGCAGCATTAGTTTAAAGGAAATTAAGATCCTTTTGTCCTGAAAACACTAGTCTACACAAATGAAGATCAGACAGAACATTAATTCTCAATAAAATCAAGTTGAGCAGAAGAAGAAAAATTCATATGCAGTCCATAAGCAAAAAAATCAACAACTGTTACATTTGTAGTATGTTGATGCAGACTAGGATGATGCATAGTTGACAAATCACAACAATAAAATAAGTTTTATTTTCAATAAATTCTGAGTTGATAAATCCTTACACCGCTTTGTTCATACAGAGCTACATCTCAGATAGGTCATTTTAATTTTAGTGTACTATTTCGTTTTTAACTTGTTCTAAGGATTGAACTAGTCCTAGTATAAAATTATAATGGGTAATATTAAATATAAGGTATTATGGTGGATTAAGGTAGATAATATTATTTGATTTTACATTAGAAAAAAAAAAACACTGTATTTCTTCTTATCCGGCCTAAACCCACATCAATCTCCATATTATCTTTATACAGTTGATAATGTCAATGACTATCATTTGAATGAAAAATTAAAGAATAATAAACACCTTTATCCACCATAATACCATCTACTTAGTACTATCCATTATAATTTTATATTGAATTTCTTAGAAGATCTAATACGTCGCACCAAACGTAGCCTACACATCCCAAAATGTAACCCACTCTCTCCTGAATCTTCAATTGATTCCACCTTCACTTTTGATTATAGTATGACCAGATAGTCATCTTAATGTCCTTGTTTATGCTATTTCCATCTTATGCACATTTTGCATGTTGATGACCACCACTCACTACCACAAAGCACATCTAATCCAGTAAGAATTCTCTGGAACATGCTCTTTAACTTTATAAATGTGTTCCGAGAACCCATCTACCAACTTTCCATGTAATATTAAATCTATGCATTACAAAGTTAAAAAGTTGATGCGCATTACTGTAAATAAATCATATCCTGTTAGTTTAATTAATATTAATAGCATACACCCATGAACAAGGATCCTAGCAATGGTTCCATCGAAGTTCCTGGGTATTGCTGCAGATTAATGGAAAAGAAACTAATATTGCATCCTAAGTTTATAATGGGGTAATATACTTGCAACTACTTGCACCTAATTTTTGCATGCAAAAAACATGAGCACGTGTATAATCTTTACTAGCAGCCTGTTTGAGCCTCATTAAAAAGTTAAGAATGCATTTTGGAATAATAGATTAATAGAGAATGTGTGGTTAAAAAGAAGAGAAAGAAAAATGGGAATCAAACAAGGGCTAGGTGTAGAAGTGAAAACATGTGCATACCTAATAATGGTGTATGGAATTCCAGAGTCAGCTAAATATTGTTCCGCCTTTCTCTTCCATACCTGTACTCAGTATATCAGTTAGTATTTAGTGAAATTTTTTTATGAAAATGCAAAGTAGTGATATAACAACTGGCCATTATAAAAACATTTTCTGCCCAGTATTTTACACTGGAGGTTCCACTTCCATCTAGGATGTACCCATATGATGTTAATAAGAAGTGAGTCTATGCAAATAAGAAAGATTTTTACAATTCTTTTCCTTTCAAGTTTCAAATAAAAACACTGGAGAACCGTTTTTCCCAGATTAATAAAATTAATTGATTGCATGAGATGCAGTTCAAAAATCACCTATCGCTCTGTGCATGTATAAACAACCACGAGAAGGGAGAAAAAATAAGAAATGAAAAATGCCAAAAGTAAAATGTAAGTGGAACAATTGAAATGAAGGGATCCAAACGCAACCCCGCGTCACAAGGGAAAGGCAGTACAATAAAGATGAGGGGGAAAAACATAAAAGGCAATATAGGCAAAAGATGCAAATACCAATATGTTTCCATTTCCCAAGCTATTTAGGGGATTGTTTAGATCTGTTCCTCCCATTGATCCAACCAATACAATTTGCTTCACTCCTGCAGCTTTGGCTGTTCAACACATATTAGAAATATTAATATAATGATCCAAAAGAGAAGCTATTGGAAACAGTACACTAATACAAATTATCACCAGCATCTATCTGATTCTTTTGCCCAATCCAGTCAACCTAGAAAAAAAAAAGGGGGCAAGAATAAGATAGTATCTGGCACAAAGAACCCCAAATACGACAGATTTTATAATAGTTATTACAATAGATACCTGTTCAGGATTTGCTCCATCTTCAAAGTAGAATTCAGGCCTGCTACCTTTTGCTGGGTCAAACCCAGGTTTCATCTTTGGCACTGCACTTGTGAGAATTATGAGGGCATCAATACCTTGGATTGCCGGAGCAATGCTTTCTGCTGTCCTTATATCCCCAATGTAAACATCATCTGATCCGCCAATCTTTTCCTTGCTCTCCTGAGTTCTTACCAATCCTCTACCAGCATACTGGTCCGACCTGTCTTTCAGTTTCTTATAAACAATTTGGCCTGCAGTAATCAAGCAATATATAAGAACGTTTGGAAGGATTTTGGACATGTAATCTTGATTCTTGAACAGCTCGTCTCATTTTCATTCCAAACAATTGTACATTTAACAAACTGATGCAGCACTGATAATTAAAGAACATTAATATCTGCAAGTATGTTAATGTTTTCTGATAAATATATTTTGAACACTTATCTAGACCATTAAATTAGAGTATTTGTTAGTGATTTGGATGAGTTATAGCTTAATTTTGTGGTAATTATGTTTATTAGGTTGAACTCAATGCAAATTAGTGGATTTGAAAGAAAGGAAAGAAAAATATGCGAAATTGAAGGAAATCCAAATTTTGGGGACCAAAGTCAAACATCATCCAATAGTTGATTCGGACCACAAAACGATTATTGAAGATCATATAGGATCAATTGAATGCAATTGGAGGTCAAATGAGTGAAATATAGTGGAAGTATTTTTACAAATCAATTTTCAACGAAAGAAGTTATGCTCCAAATTTTTAGCTTCAACTTAGACCCATTTTTCGGATAGCAAACGTTCGAATTAGAAAAATTGCAATTTCTAGAAAATTGTAGCCCTTTGAATTATCATTCTAACGCATTTTGAATCACCTTAATTGGATGCCTGTAGAGAAGGTTATAGCAAAATATTGAAAGCTGCTCAGGAACGAACTAAAGCGAAATTGCGCATGCGCAGGCATTCATGGTACACGCAGTACCCTATTTTTCCCAACCCGAGAGCCATTTGACTCAATGGCTCGCACGATGGTTATGCCTGTGCGCGGGGGCCAATTTAACATATGAATCAGCAATTTTCTTTTGCGATTCAAACTTTTTTAGAACCTAAATTGAACACGATTTTGACTTATTTTCTGGCTCCTAGAAATAGATAACGAGGGCCACACATTGGAAAAAACCTCTCTTGCATTTTCATACAAAATATTATCATCAAATTCATCAAGAAAAATTAACCAATTACTATATTTTGAGAGAAATGAGCAAGCCCTAACAAGGAATTGAAGGTCAACTACATCAAAATTTTGAACAATACAATCTTGGGATTGAAAATCAATATCTTTAGCATTCTATCATGATCCGGGTGATATTTTTTAATTATTCGTTTTGTAATTTATATAATAACATGCTAGGCTAGATCCGTTTTGTTATTAGATGAAGATGAACCTTATTGTTTATTTGTATACTATCTTTAGCATTCTATCATTGATTAATTTTGCATACTCATTGCATTATTTAATTAATTGGTCACCAATTAGATAATTAGTTGATTGTTGCAGTGTTGGAAGACTCACAATGAGTTTAGAACGCGATAAAATTAATATATATACAATAGATGTTAGGAATAACATTTATCACATGTGCAATCATATAGATAATCTAAATTTTAATGCATTCTAATCATTCGAATTCGGGGTAGAAATAGATTCGAATCGTGATTAGGATAAATTTAATTTATCTTGAAAAAGAAAATTATACATCATAGATTTATCGATTTTCAAGAACGCATGAACAAAACTAGATTATGAATCAAGAATTGAAATAAATAGCAATAGGCGGATTTGAATTCCAATACAATCATCCATAAATTGATAAAAATCACAATTTAATCGCTTTCTTAGATTAATTTAAATCAAATCAAAATCTCTCTTTTCTTTCCACAATTCGAATTTCATACATAAGAAGTAAATTTGAATTGAATTTATTCCATGGGACGATACAATTCTATTACTTCCCGTGCGCTCGCAAGTTTCGCACAAAAATATGTTCTACTCTTATAAACATATGAAAACAGTAAATGTTCCAAATACACCATAAATATCAAAGCCCTAAGCAATAACTACATTCAAATAAAAACAATTCAACCATGGAATACCAGAACTATATATGACATACATCTTATGTAAAACTTCCACTACGAAATAGATAGAAAAATTATAAGGTTTTTACCAGTTCTGCCACCAGCTCCTGTAACAAGAACAGTGCTTTTACTTAAATCAGCCATCGCGACCACCGAAAATCTCCTCAATTTTTTGGCTTTTAAAGGAAAAATGGCGGATAATTCTGGTAGCCTAGGGCGACTAATGGAGTGTACACATTTATGGGTGGCAATTGAAATTGGGTTGGGGAAAGGGACACGTGTCACGGCAGCCATTGTTATGCGGAAACTAGTATTCCATTCGTTGTAGTGAATTTCGCGAAGCTGCTACTGAAGATTCTAGAATATATATCTATTTGGGCTCTGGATTTTCTTATCCATTTGTCAGATGCCTCCAACCAAGCACTTAGATTGTCGGAATCTGTGATAATTTTGTAGACGGCCCATGAAGAAATATATTGGGCTCTCAAAAGGATTTAGACCACGGACTATGTCCTATAATATCGAGAATTTATGTAGTTGCGACCTAAAAATCAAGATTAGATCCTGTTTGATGCTAAACATTAAATTTTTAATAAATTTTGATAAAAAAAATAATAAAACATTTGTTGAAAAGTTAATAAAAGTTCTTGTAAAATATATAATTAGAATTAATTATTGATTTTGATTTAATTTTTAATCATTTTTTAACTAAACCGTGCAGGGACTAGATGTATAGATTATCGGAACTTAAATATCTCAATCTCAATCTCTACATAATACTAGCACTTAGAAATTCATTCATGAATTTGAAAAAAGTAGTCGATGAGGAATTTCATTAGTTGTCTATTCCACTTTCATGCTTAGTTCGGTTATTGTAGTTGCGACAGAATTTTGAAAAAAGTTTTAACTATTGATTTTCTTGAAATGAATGACACTCTAGTATTTGTAAGAGAATAATGGGAGCTTTTCTACAATCTAGACAGGGCTATATAAGCCACTAAGGAATTGTGTATTAACTCAATTAGTCAACTTTCCTCGATCTACTATGACGGAATCCTACATCAGTTTATGATTAGATTATAAGCCACTAATGTTTCGACTTTTATATGTACTTGGAGCTTTTGTTATTCGATTTAAGATGATAAGCATGAGATTGCCTTGCTGATTAACCTTTATGACTAGATTATCTATAATAAGAGTATTATTGTTGTTCGTCAATTATTGAACTCCAATCATATTCAAAGTTGCCTGTCAACTTGGGTTTTCCACTTTAATTTTAGGTTTTTCATAATCATATTCAAAGTTGCCTGTCAACTTGGGTTTTCTACTCTAATTTTAGGTTTCTCATTTATTTAAGGGAAATTTTTAGCAGAGGTCCCAAGTCTTTAAAAAATATGCCGCCAAATATCAAACTTTCTAATCTTTACATCTACATCCCATGTTAATAAATGTGCATCAAAAGGACCATTTTCCCTTTTTCCCCTCATATTTTATTCATTTTCTCTTAATTGTTTTAAATGAAATTTGTGAAAGGATTATTTTTTCTCTTATTAAAATTGGTCAAAAAGTGTCAAATTTTTTATTTTTGGTCAATAAGGATCTTTTGGGTTGAAACCTATCAGCATACTTTTGAAAAGTGTGGGACATCTACGGCAAATTTTCATTTATTTGGAGAGTATATGGTGGAGATTAAAATTAGTTTTTAGTAAACTGTGATAGAAATTTTTAAAATGTATGGTTGAAAAGCTGTGAGATACATGAAAGATATGATTAATATTAATTATTTGATTTTGATTTATATTAAAATTTGATTTTAATCCGAAACAATCAGGACTTTAATCTTCTCTGTCTAATAGGCATGCCAGCCAATAACCCCTCGTACCTTAACAAATGCAAAAAGATGTAATGATGTCCCAAGAAAATGCCAAGTGCTCTCAATGATTGGATTTGAACGTGTCAGTTGTAAATGCATCTAACAGAGATCGTGATCATCATGAGTAATACTTTAATCACAATTTTGATGTTGATCCGATTATTAAATATGGAATTCTTCTCAATATTATATGGCAAAAAATGATAGAATTGAAGTATTAGTCGTATTAATCATCTTAATGACGTGACAGTTGGGATCATATGAACCGTCTAATAACAACAATCTTGGCCACGCCATATATTAAATTCGAGTTTGGTATATTACACGTCGAATTTTGTTTTTCTATGCGAAGAAATAATATCGACATCTAATTACACGTGTAAACCGAATTATTGAACACCAGCGTAATCTGCAAGGGGTTCTAGTCTCGTAATATGATTAAACTGATTGATTATGACCAGAGATGCAGGCAGCTTATAATATACTAAATTCTCAAGATATGTTTGAAGAAAAGTCTATATTAATTGATGATAGCAACAGTACATGTACATCATTTGATGAAGGTGACAGAATTAAGGATATCTCCCATAATATGAATAGACATACATCCTAAGCTGTAACAGATGTCTCGACTGCAACACCCGAGTAATTAACTTCAGCAACCTTATCGGTTTCCCAAAGCTCTGGTAATGCTTCCTTCAGATTATGGATGCTTTCAAATGCGTAATCTGCTCCTTTTATTCTCTGAGACTTCCCGACCTGCACGTAAATTTGAGCGAATTTTCAGTCTATAATATCATTTTGTGCAAGACTTAGATTATGGATAGGCAATAGGCAATGCAACTTACAAGTACAGTATCCAGGCCTATGCGTTTTCCTGCCTGAATGTTTCGGACACTGTCCTCAAAGAACAACTGCCGGATAACATGAAGACGAGCTTGAGTATATTCAAGTTGTTTAGAATTATCTTATAATGAAATGTGAAAATAAGAAAGGTAATCTTACTGTTCTGTGTGGATCAATGTTGGCAATTTTAAGAGCCTTTTCGATGGCAGATTCTGATGGTTTGCAGACAATTGGTGTCTTTGGCAATCCTGTTGATTCTGCATTAGGCTGAGAAAAATGTCCGATTATGTCGAAAATCTTAGGGCTTGTGCTAAGGGGAGGACGAGACAATTGTGTGGACCCCAGAAACTCAATATCATCCTCGTCATCAGATACAGTGCCCTTGTGTGTAGGATTCAGAGTCTCAAAGCAAATGATCCCTTCAAAACAGTCTTCCAAACCGAGTTTTTGGAGAACTTTAATGGCATGGACCTTATCAGCATTAGTGAAGATCTGTTCCTCAATGAATACGATAACATTAATATTTTGTAAGAACACATCCACACACTTGTATTCTTCAGTATTAAGAAGGAAAAACCTCTGTGACAAAGGACTTACAACTTTTCGAGTGGGCAAGCTCAACAAAAGGCTTCTAAGAACAGGGTCTGGCTTCAAATTTTCATAAGGCAATCTCCCATGGACGAAGCTGCAGAATTGGAAAATTCACGATTCAATAAAATGACACGAAACCTGAAATAAGTAAACCAATCAAAGTATGGGGCTTTCTCACCTATGGTATTCATCATAGTCGAAATCATAGCCAATTGCCTGCATAGAAAATATCCCTTAATAAATGGTTCCTATAAAATCGTGTTGCTATTAATAAACGCAAGTAGAAAGACTTACTCTAAGGCCTGCCATTGTAGTACCGTAATTCTTGTACAGTAGATTACACAAGTCATTGATTTTGCTCTCTAGTATGCCAAGCTTTTCGACCATATAATCTGTTAAACATATACACGACAAATCAGACACCATATAAACATAACATAAATTTATCGAACAGTGTGAAACAATCTTACCTTGAATGTTCTTAAGAACTGCTGTAGCCAGGCCAGCACTGAGGGGATAAAGAGTATCATCAAGATCTGAAAAAGTACAAATTCGGATTCAGTTACATTTTTCCCCAAAAATATTGAAACTTAAACTAGTTGTAAATTCAGAAGACACTAACCAAATAGAAGACAATCATATTTTGATCTCTGAACCTGCCCATATCGATGCTCGTATTCCATCTTGATCCTGAGTAGGTAACTGAAATGTGTAAAATTCAGATTTAGAGGCTATATACAAGTTGCCATGGCAAGGAATCCTGCACAATTCCTTGACAAAATCTATATAAATGGACAAATTGGCAATTTCATAATCACTTCTGTATGTTGAGCCAAATATCGAAAAAATTAAAATTCCAGAAAATAAACTAAGAAATAAATTCATCAAACGAGAACCATTCACGGATTTGAAATCCAAGAAATTATCACTTTCTCCGACATTAATGTGTGAAAAAAATGGAAATACTAAAAACAAAAACCGCAAGTCCTCAAACCCATAAACAAAAAGTCACATTAGCCTTCAAATTTAAATGCATTAATTCTTTAAAACCATTAATCACCTAAAACGAACAAACATACATATGCACGGGTGCTTTAAACCCTGCTAAAGAGAAAAATACTGAAATTAAACCCAAGATTAAAACATACCGGAATTCGAATGAATTTTGACAGAGCAGAGAATCAAAGGGCTAACGTGGAAACAGAAAGAGAGAAACTCAGACTGCAATTTCTCTATACAGTGATCGAAGAATGCAAAGAGAGGGGGAGGAAAAATGGAGGCATCAATTGAGTTTAAATAGACGAACATTACGTGCTTCTTTTTTCTTTTTTTCTTTTTCCAATTTTAAAAAAGAATAAAAAAAAAATCGATTTAAATGGTTAATTGAAAAGTATTAGTAAAGCGGTAGTACTTTCAATCGTGAAATCTCCATTTTGCCCTTCCCACTACCCTTGTATATATCATTTTTAATTTTTATGTTTCATAGTGGAAAAGTATTTTAAAAGAAATATTTAAAAAAAAAAAAAATCCATTTCCCCTAGATTTAGAACTTTTACCTTGAGGAAATGACTTGTGTCCAATAACTCCTCAACTGGCCAAACATCTTTAATTCTCGTATTCATTTTGAATCATATATTTACAAAATAAAATATTATGTACGTAAACTCAAAAAAAAAATTTACTCTTTAATTACACGTTCTAAAAAAAAAATTTAAAATTTTTTTTTTTTTTTTTAAATAATTGCCATCAAACAGAAACTTAGAAGAAAGATTCGAAATTATTTAAGGAAATGAATCATGTACAACTCTCCAATCATTCCCTCGATGTCGTTTTGCAGTGACTTTGTAGTGTTTTACAACTCAGTTGTTGCAATAAAAATAAAAGACTTTTAAACTCGGTTGTTGTAATGAAAATGCTTTAAGAGAGTGACTCGTGTACAGTACCCCAATTGTCCTTCCAATTACGTTGCAGGATTAAAATTTTCACTCTCATAAGGGTATGTTGGCTAGATTTTGACTTTTGATTCTATTTTTTTTTTTAAAAAAAAGAGTCTTTTAATACAGTTACATTAATAAGTTTTCAAACAAATTCAAAAGTAACTTTTGATTTTTTTAAAAAAAAATCATGTTAAATGGTCCTCAAGTGTCGTGAAACGTTTGAAGGCTAAAAGAAAGACAATCGTGCTATATGTACATTATTTTTTACACTTTACCACGTAACAACACACTGTCTGAAAATTTAAATTTTTGACAGATTTTTCACCCAGTAAATACTTGCCAACACTTATAATATCAACTACAATATCAATAAAAGAATGTACAAGTAACATTTTTCAAAGAAAGTTTCTTTAAATATATGAGAAAATCCTATAAATATTTATTAATAATGAATATTCGTAGCATTATTTTGTAGGTGGATATTTTGTAGTACATTTATCCAGGAAGGATTCATGAAATGGTACATTTTTAGCCATACGTGTGTTACTTGAACTCAATTATTTATTGTTGCGTCAATTATTCAGACCACGGATATCATATGGAGTTCAAATCTTGACCGTATTCTTGTAAAAATAAAAATAGAAAATTCTACCATATTAACTTATTTGAAATAACTTCAAAAGTTACTAAAGTGAAAATCAAAATCAACAATAAATATTAATTATAAAATTCATTAGACCCATAATTCTTATCAACTTTTTAACTACATAATCAGTTTTATCGCAACCTTTACCCCTTATTTGGTTTAGATAAAAATTATATTTCTAGAATATTTTATCAGTTTTATCGCAACATTTAACTCTTGTTTGGTTTAGATAAAAATTATATTTCTAGAATATTTTGATAAAAGTTATTGAAAAGTGTAATTGTAAAGTTATAGATCACATGAAATATAAAATTTAATTATTGACTTTGAATTAAATTTTAATTTACCTTTTAAGCTGAACCATACGAGGGCTTAACATCTTGAGTCACGAAACCTTATTAACTCTTGTTTGAGCCTCATCTTTTGAGGAAAATGTATTTTGAAATAGTGATTTTTTATAAATATGTGGTTAATTATTTTATGTGAGAATTTGTAATTAAAAATGAATGAAGGAAAAAATGGAGGCCAAACATATCATGCAACATATTAATCTTCTATTTTCCAATTGATACTAAAATTTGAAAATATAAAATCAATTATTAGCGTTCTTAAGATTGATCGATCTAAATCTTTAAGAGAAATACTATTTGTACATTCCAAAGTGTACATCATGCTTGACATTGATTTGTTGTAAAAAAAATTGTTGGCAACTGTTAAATGATTGAACCTTTAAACCATTTTTCAATTTTAGTACATGTTGGTCCCAATTTTTAACTCATTTTTTTTTCCAATTTCATTTTCAATCACATAATTTATATGATCTGCAATCTTTATCAACTTCTCAACTACAATCTTTATCAACTTCTCAACTACACATTTTATTAATTTTTATCAAAATCATCTTAAATTTGCTTTTTAATCAAACCAAACGGGGCTTAACAAATGTGATTAGCTTCAAAAAAGAGAGTCCAAACAAGGGCATAACCAATATGTTCCCTTTTTAGGGTTTTCTTTATGTAACTATATTCTACTAACACAACGCAAATTTGCAACCATTGTCAAAGTGAAAAGGACCTAACCCTAAATACAATTTTTTTCTTTTTTTTTTGCATAATGGAGACCCATGATTTGCTCCTTAATGATATTATATTGAATAAAGTACAACCCATAATTCTTAAAAAGGAAAAGAGAGGACCCTTGTTCTATCATTCAACTGACTCTTCCACTTGACATCTTGTTCCTTAGCTTCTTCAATTATTTTCGTCTGCAATTCCCCTTGTACAGATGAATTGTTGCTAGGTCCGTTTTTATTTTTGCTATTTTTCAATAGAAAACTGTCAAATGTATTCCGTAAAAATTCTGACCGTAATTTTTTGTGCACACAGCTGTATTTTCATTCAGTGGCCGGTTTTGATTGTGACACATATTAATGAAATTGCACTATTTAAGACAGTCGGTGAGAGATGATTGTTCATGAAAGCTACACCAACGGTGATCCTAAGTAATGTTTCATCAAAGTGACAACATGGGAATCTAGTATTGTCACCAGCCAGATTTTTTTTTTTTTTTTTTGAGAGAGATTAATTTTTAATTAGGAGCATCTGATTGTGTTATTCTCGAACAGTCCGAAACAAATAATTGCTCATCAAGAAAATCCTTAATCCTTAATTACTATTTAAGTACTTTAGATATAAATTCTTAATATCTTTGCGAAGTACATTATTTGCTCACTCAACTCTAAGCCTCGGTTTTATATGGTTAAAAATTAGAGTTTTAGTCCCATTTTGTGTAGATTAAAATTATATTTTTAATACATTCTATTAAAAGTTGATGACGTTCTTATTTAGTGGGGATTAAAATTAGAATTTTAGTAAATTTTGATAAAAGTTGAAAAAAACGTAAAGTTGAAAAGTTGTAAGTCCCATAAAATATATGGTTAAAATTCATTGTTGGTTTTGATTTAAATTAAATTTTAATTATATCAAACACGTGCTATATGTATAGTTTAAAAGTCGTGGATCCCAAAAAATATATTATAAAAATTAATTGTTAACTTTAACTCGAAATTTTAATTAATTTTAATCTACATCAAACGGAGACTTAGTATATTTTGATAAAAATTGGAGAAATGTTTGGTTGAAAATTGATAAAACTTATTGTTCCCATAAATTGCATAGTTAAAAATGAATTTGAAGAGAAATAAGTTTTAAGAGATAGGGGTGAAACAAATACTAAAATTTGTTACTTATGTACTGAAACAACAAATTTTATAAAAATGAAATCCATTAAAATTTTATTTACAAAAATAACATTTTTCATATCCTAAAAATTACGTACAATTTACGAAGAGTTGCAAACCAAG
>CAIGRB010087738.1:0-13590 GCA_903798255.1 Fraxinus quadrangulata | reverse complement strand
TTTTTTTTTTTTTTTTTCTATTGTTAGCATTTTAGTCCTTTTACAATGCATCCAAATTGACCAATGTCTACTAATTATTGAATAATTAAACTTACTCTATAATTTAGGAATAACTGATTGTATATCAGTTTTTGTTTCCCTTTGTGACTTCAATATTTGCTTATAGTACTCCATTCATCCCATTTATATAGACTGATTTTCTTGTTTCATTTATATATTTCTTTTTTTTAATTGAGAAAGTATTTATTTTGTTCGTTTACTAATATACTCTTATTTAATTTGTGTAGTTATAATTAATTCCTCCTACTTAATTTTGAAAATTGTACAGATTTTAATTTACGTACCCTTTGGAATCATTCAAATGCATACACACAGTTCTCGAAGGGAGTGGAGTTTAAGTGGTTCATAGTCTTTCTCACTATTATTTTTAAATTCTATTACTAGTTTTTGATAATTAAATAAGAG
Source organism: Fraxinus quadrangulata (assembly GCA_903798255.1). Taxonomy (NCBI): domain Eukaryota; kingdom Viridiplantae; phylum Streptophyta; class Magnoliopsida; order Lamiales; family Oleaceae; genus Fraxinus; species Fraxinus quadrangulata. The sequence goes on along the minus strand of CAIGRB010087738.1, from coordinate 13,125 downwards.
TAAATTAGGAAAATTCTTTGTAAATATTATTTTTTCAATAACATTAAATGAAATTTTTTAATTCGCGTCAAAAAACAAAATCAATCTATATAAACGATTGAATAATATTTATATCGTTAACTTTTCATTAATTACCACAACTTGTCCTCGATAATGATTTCGACCAAAACAATTGTTAGTAGAACATAAAAATATTTATTTTCTCCTCACATTTATTAACAGGCAAAAAAAAAAAAAATATCTACAAAATATTCTATCCATCATTTCAAAGCACGTTAAACAGAAATCTCCATTGGCAACAAATTAGATTGCACTGTAAATGCATCAAAAACAGTGTTGGTAATTCATACATATCCCAAGTTGGCTAAGAGAATAATTCTTCTATTTGTCAATTTGGTTAAGCTTCCCAAGACCATCGCAACGAGCACATACAATCTGCGCCTGATCTTTACGGGCTGCATTTGCTCTCAAGGTTGACCCTGCTTTCCTCACAAATCCTGCTCCATCACATTCTGGGCACCTAAAATTATTTGCCACCAATTTGGATCAATAATGCTAAGAAAAAGGAAAAATAAAATAAAAAAAATAAAAAACTTTCTCACGTATCCTTGCGAGAGAAGAGTATAGGGAAAGCCGTTCCAAGCAGTGCCACAGTGGCGGCGCCGGCTATCAGATAGGTAGTTCCGTCGGCTGAAACATCACCAACGGCGGCAACCACTGGCAAGTTTCTTCTTTCTTTATTTTTCAGATTCCCATCCCACGGCGAGGCTTTAGAGGTCAATGGGTATTGCCTGGCGAAATTTTTAGAGAAAAGAGTCTGAAGAGGAGCTATGGATATGGATGCCATTTCTGAAAAATACTGAAATTTCTTTTAGAAATGTCACAGAGTTTGGGACTTTCTGAAGCACTGGCTATGGTCAAGGGGAAGCCACGTCGCAACAAGGATTTCTTGTACCAAAAAATCTGCAAACCTGTGGATAAAATTAACATGACATGCCCTACCTATCCACTTGTTCTTGGCCTACAAGTTTAAATTGTTCCGAACTCGCTTGACAATTCGTGAAACTAGATTTACCATTATCCCGGTGATGAAATGTCAAGTTTATTGCAATTCTTGGAGGGTAAACGGTTTCGAAAATCATATTTTCAAGTAAATTTATGATAAGAATGAAACTGTATAGAGGGGAGGAGATGAAAATGCAGTAATGTGACATTTTTTATCTAATAGATCAAGACCATATTGATTTGTGTGACTCGCACTCAACTATTTTATAACTAAAGTTTCGATTATTCGTTGTCAACCATGCCTTGTGAAGACTAGTATGATAATGTCACACATTGTCGAGTTGGGCACTTTAATGGGACCTTCATCTTTTGTCGTACTTGTTGATCATAGAGGTTGCATCAATTTGTCAAATTTGCCGATCTCGTTGTGTGCTAATCTTCTTGTTCTAAACAAAGCTTTACAATTTCTTATGATGTTGATAATGAGTGGTTTGGCGGATTGTCTCGGTTTGAACCCAAACCTTCTTAGCTTAGATTTTCATGGCTTTAGTTGGAGTTCTTCCAGCTTAATCACTTACAAAAGTAACATAAAAAATACTGATCAGTCACCAGAAATAAAAATAAACACAACAAAAAATGGGCCAATAGCAAGAGTGGGCTTAATCCGATCCATGCCCTACTGCCCACTTACAATCCAACAATAATCAAGTGGAGAGGTGGACAAAATGAATTTTTTTTCTTGGTTCGGTTCGATTCGATTCTTAAAAATAATAATAATAATAATAATAATAATAATAATAATTGTTATCGTTCTTAGAACTGAAAACCATTTAGTTCTGATTCGGTTCTAGTTCTAAAATCAAGAATCAAATTCAATATTTAAATTTTATTATTTATATATATGTGTATATATTTTTCCAATTAGTGAATCAAAATTCACACAAAAAATTCAAAATTCAATTGAAAACAGGACAAAAAGATCATATACTTTTGATTTCTCGTTTCTCATTCCGGAGACCTTAATTCATGTTGGAGATCCAGAACCTAATTCAATTCTCATGTTCTTTTATTTTCAATTTATACACCGATTTTCAGATGGAAACCAACAACTGGCCTCTGCCATCCCGCTCAGCCACCATCGTCGTATGGATTTCTGGAATTGAAGCCTCAACCTTCGATTTTTCTTTTTCAAATATTCTCTCTCTTTTTCAATCAATTATGGAACTAAAACCAAACCAAACCAAATCAAAATCGAATGGTTCGAATTCGGTTTGGTTTCATATCTTAAAAATAGAAATAAAAATTATTTTGTTCTATCATTAAAAAAATTATTGATTCATGGTTAGATTCGATTATGTTGAAATCATAACCAGACAGAACAATGTCCTGATCAAGTCCACGTCCCAGATTCTTCAACCTTTTCTTTCTTGAAACTCCTCGACTACATTCCCAACCAAACGTATAAATACTTCAATTCTTGAGTAAATTCAAAAATATGTTAACCTTAATTTCATAACACTATATTTCTGCATATTTATTTCGACCTTAATCTTCACTGCTAAAATTGTTTGATTGGAAATGGCGAAGGAGGGTCCTAATTGGGAAGGCTTACTAAAATGGAGTCTCTCTCAATCTGATGGCACCGGTTCTTCCTGTAAACTAAGGTATTACAAATTTACAATATTTGGCTTCATATCTATGCTAGAAAATTATGTTTTGGTGGGTTGTGAAAAGAAAGTATATTTCAAACGAAGACTTTTGTTTCTCTTTTGGGATTTCGAACCAAGTCTGTGTGTTTTTATTCTTATTTTTGTGGGTTTAGTGAGGAGGATAGGAAATGGTTCACCGTTCATGGAATGGAGGCAATGCAATCGCAGACTGTTGATGTTGTTAAAAGAATGAAAGAGATAACTCTTGTTATGCAGACACAGAGTAGGTTTTGGAGTCTCAGGGCGTAACTCCTCAAGATATTGAAGGTATTTATAAATGAAAATATATGTTTTACGTGTTTATTTGTGTGAATTAATTGTCAGTTGTTCGAAGATTGGGTTTTTACTGATTCTTGTGAGTGCAGGTATGTTGAATGAGCTACAAGAGCATATGGAGTCCATTGATATGGCTAATGGTGAGTTTATTTTGTTAATTTGAAATATAAAAGTTTCCTTCGAATATTACGACAGAATTACTTTAAAGTAATTGATCAACAGGATCACGGTATTAATTCGAACTTACCGAGTTCACGATGTTTTCTTAAAATAAATTTGTTGCCTTCACGGGTGCTAAAGGTTATCAGCAATTATTTCTCGGGATAGAACGAATTTCGTCTCCTACGAAAGTAGCACAACAATTTGCAGGAGTTCCAACAAACTCAACGAAGTGTTTTTCACTTTGAGAACAATATCAGAATGAGAGAGGGGAGTGAGATTCAAAGTAGAGAATGATTGTAATGAAAAATACTGTATTTTTTTCTGGCAACGGAGCATGCTATTTATAGATTTGTTCGTGGTCATTCGAACAACCTCCAAGCCATTTTAGAACAGTCATCACTGTTCAGACAGTACCCAAAACTCGAACAGACAGCAATGTTTAGTTAACAATCAAATGTTTAGACGGTTAACAATCGCTTGTTCAATCGGTTAACAGTCCATTAACAATCGATTGTTTAGTCAATTAACAGATCATTCAGACAAAAAATTATCCGAAAATAAGCCAATAAAAAAATAATTTCATTAAGTACCCAATAATTTGATTAATTATAATCTAATCCAAAATTAAATAAATTTTGTCCAAAAAGATAATATAGTACAAGAACGCACCCGAACATGACTCGGGCTAGTGGGGTTTGGACCGAATCCAATAGGATATAGGTCTCCCCCCTTGGGGCCAAAACCCAATTCATAATCTTACACTATATAAACCACATCAAAGTTTCATAACTTTTCTACGTGAGATAAGTGTGGGAATTTTCAATAAATCAAATTCTTCGCTAGTTTATAGTTTTAAATGAGTTACTTTGATATTAAATATTTTATTCAATTCTAAATGATTTTTAATAAATAAATATATCATGTTGATCACCTCGCGGGGTAGAACATGAATATGCTTGGTCTCGTTATAATCGACGTATGGGTCACACTCAATATGAGACTTAAAGTTGACCCATTTCACTAAACCATTTCCAACATATTTTGTGCAGTATGTTTCTCGGTTATTTTTCGCAATCTGTATGGAGGAATAAACAGTATTTAGGATTTTATTAGTTCTCTTCAGAGTTTTAGGGAGTAAGTATACCACCACAAATATAGGGTTTCAGTTGAATATTCTGTTCACTTTTCCTTTTTCATTTTATCCTTGGGTAATTTATAGGCAGGATTTTCTTGACAAATTGAGAAAATGGCGCTATCAGGATTAATGCATTCAGCTTTACTACCTTTCCTTTAGAATATTAAAAACTATGGTTCTGGGACTTTTTTTTCCTTTTGAGGTCATCGTCTGATATATAACTAAAGCTGAGTAATAAGCTGCACTTCTCTCAGAGATGGCTATGAGTAATTTCATTAGCCATCGGTTGATGAGTTGTACTTGAAGCTCTTGACGACTCTTTGCTTGAATCTAAAACATGGATTCTATGTGACAGGCTGACAGTATTCTTGCATACAGGGCCGGTCCTGTGATTTTCGGGGCCCGAGACGAACTCCCAAAATTGGGCCCCCCAAATAATAAGTCCATCTTATTATTTTTAGCATTGAAATGAGTAAACGTCACATAAAGAAAATAGTCTTGAAGAGAGGACACAACCACCCTATTCAGGAAGAGATTTGCCAGATTTTGGTGTAATAAAAACCCAAAAGCAATATATGGCCACATACCATCATATGCTTGCTTATAAATATCAACCAAGCGAGAGCCAATCCCTTTTCTGTAATACTCCCAGTCAATGGGTTCTGGTTCCTGCAAGATTAAAGAGACTTATTATCAACTGAAGAAATCCAATATTAAGAGTATCCGTTCTACTTGTCTTTCGAAAAGATAGAACTTGGCACCACTGCACAGTATAGAAACCACTGCCAAGACATGACTGCTTCTTCTAAGAAAAAGGTTAAAAACGCCCTTAGTCAAGTAACTTACAATGTTGTTGGACTCCGGCCAGGGCCGGTCCTGTGATTTTCGGGGCCCGAGGCGAACTCCCAAAATTAGGCCCCCCAAATAATAAGTCCATCTTATTATTTTTAGCATTGAAGTGAGTAAACATCACATAAAGAAAATAGTCTTGAAGAGAGGACACAACCACCCTGTTCAGGAAGAGATTTGCCAGATTTTAGTGTAATAAAAACCCAAAAGCAATATATGGCCACATACCATCATATTCTTGCTTATAAATATCAACCAAGCGAGAGCCAATCCCTTTTCTGTAATACTCCCAGTCAATGGGTTCTGGTTCCTGCAAGATTTAAGAGACTTATTATCAACTGAAGAAATCCAATATTAAGAGTATCCGTTCTACTGGTCTTTCAAAAAGATAGAACTTGGCACCACTGCACCGTATAGAAACCATTGCCAAGACATGACTACTCTAAAATATAAGTCACTTAAAATGGATCATCAATATATGAAAACATACTGGAGGATAAAACCATTCTAGTTAAACTGATAGCAAGTAATATGTGAAATTTAGTTATTTAGACACACAAGGAAATCATTGACCACCCACACATTCTTTCCTCTGGGGTTCAGAATGTTTTACATGATGATACATTGTTAATAATAAATATCCTTTAGACCATCTCATTCAATTTCTTCTCCATTTCCCATGCCAATACTGTTACAATTTCCAGTTTTGACATGTAACCAGATTGCTTTGGACCGCCGCTAAGAAAACACACTATTGTATATACTTGAAATAACAAATTAAAATGTAAAAAATACAAACAGTTTGATAATTTTATTTTATTTTTTATTTTTTTATTTTGCATATTCTAATTCAAATTTGAGATTACGAATTTGCACAGGATCCATCTGGCTTATGAAAAAGCTAGGGAAACAAACATAAGAACATGACCTCTGAGTATTGAAAAAAGAAAATAGAACTCTATCCCTCAACAAATAAACATCCACTTTCATTCATTTCCTTCACAACTCAGCCAAACATCATCGAAGGCACTGAAACGTGATGTGAAAATAGAAAAAAAAAATTATAATTAGCTCAATGCATCAAACAAAATCCACAAAAGCTACAAATCCCCTAGATCTGTACGGCAACCAACCTCAAAATCGCAACCTCCAAGTCTCAACGCTTCTGGCTGCACTCAACTCAAGTCTCTCAACACTTGCCTGTAGCCTGCACTCAAGCCTGAAAGTTGAAACAAGAGCTGAAAGTTGTCAAGCAGGAATCGATTCAATTTTTCACTGAAAGTTGAAACAAAACAGACATTGCAAAATTGAAATAGGTTATTAAACACACACTAACACACACTCAAACACCGAAAGTTTGAAACAATAAATAAAAAAGAGCGATTGCTGACGGCCTGGTGCTGCAGCCAGTGAAGAAGAAGAAGAAGAAGAACAGTGAAATGGCCAAGTTTCACACTTACCGTACCGGAAGAAATCAAATCTGTAAAACAGTAAAATGCCGGCTACTAGGGCCGGAGTCCGGACTTAGGCGGACGACGTCGGGGCATCGGTCGGCATTAAAGGGTTCCCCTAATCGACGTTTGAGAATTGTCAATTGGGAGGGAAAATAAGTGACGTGAAAATGAAATAGGTAGGGTTTGAGTATTTGGAATTGGGTTATCAAACAAAAAATAATAATAATTGGGCCAAAAAAAATTTTGGGCCCTCAATGTTGGGTTGCCTAACTTCAAAGGAAAAAAAATTTGTTGGGCTGCCGGCTGGGCCAAACTTCAATTTAAAAAAAAAAATTGGGGGCCAAAAAATGAGGCCCCATCTACGTTAGGGCCCGAGGCGCGGGCCTCACTTGCCTCGGCCCAAAATCGGCCCTGCTTGCATATAAAGACCAGAGTGGATCTTGGATCCACGTTAATGGATGTTGGTGAGTGGTGACCACATAAATAGCAAGATTTATGTGCTATGTGTTGTGTAGATATTTCTGTGTCAATGGCTTCATTAATTTGCATACTAGGGAAAGGACCTGTAAATTTTCCTTTCGATGGAATGGTCCACTAGGGCAACCTTTGAAACTCAAAATAAAATGGAATTAACCACTTGTACAGAACTGTTTCTTCTATAAAAATGACAGAGTACTCACATGGGAGTGGGCTCCATGTGAGTAAAATATTATTATTAAAAAATGGGGACCACCCCCATGTGTGTATTTTGCCATTTTTTCAGAATTTTTTCTTCTGTAACTACAGCATCTCTCAAATAAAAATTGAGGTAACAGTAGCATATTTGTATAGAATGGTGCTTTGTAGATAGTATTTACTATGAATGGCTCTCACACTTTTGAACCCATCTGCAATTTCAGCATTGCACTGTTTGTTTGACACCTTGGTTGGTTATATACCTTTGCCAGATCTTCACTCAATTGGTAGCTCGATGCAGCTTCTTGGCTACCTGAAGAACTCACTTGCTAACATCAGACTGAAGGCTGCAGAAATTATGTATACGATTGTTCAGATCAACCCTAGGGGTCAACAATTAATCATTGAAGCTTATGGCCTAGAACAACTTTTGTCGAATTTTACTTTGGATCCTGAAGTCATGGTCAGCATCAAAGCACTAGGTGCAATTTCATGTGAGTACCCTTAAGATTTCTCCCTTTCTTTTTTTTTTTTTTCCAAATTTTAGGTACCTTCTTGCATTCTTTATCATAGTCTAGTAATCCTGCTAAATTATTTTTTGATTTTTTTGGTACTTTCAGCTCTAATAAGACATAACAATCCTAGAATTTCTGCATTTCGCCTTGCAAATGGTTATGCAGCGCTAGAGACGCCTTCAGCTTTGAGGATGTGAGATTTCAAAGGTAGTTCTCTCAGTCTTGAGATATAAAATCTTTTTGTTTTGTTATTATTGTTCCTCTTTAAGACATTTGCCAAGTTTTCCCTTTCAGCTTCTTGGCCTTGGCCATCTTCTGCTTCTAATTGGAAAGAAAATAGCCTGATGTCAAATGTTAGATGAGACTGAAATTATCTTTTCTGTGCTTGCATTAAGACGTAGTAAGCTATAAGAACTAAACCAAACTGTCATTCTTGTGTATTTAAAAGCTAGAGCTAAATTCTGCTACAGAAAAGCAATTTCAAGAAACTCTTAAGATTGATACATGATTTTGTTTATCTGTATCATTTGTAAATCACAACAATTCTTCAGTTTCAAATAATTTGCATTATTATTCTCAAACAACTGATAATTTTCAGGAAAGCGCCTAACTTGATCCATTATTTATTAACGAGAATCATTCAGACTGCACTATAGTGACTGAGCTAGGATCATTCATATATTGACTCACCTTGCATCAAGGGAAGTTGCTGATGTATTTGGAGCTGTACTTCAAGCCCTTCTTGACATAGCTCAAGCAGGGAAAGCCTTACGGTATCCCAAATGAAGAAGATGGGAGACTGAAGCAAGTTTTACAAGAACGGAGCAAAGAGGAAAGACAGCTTGTGGACTCTACCCATTATAATGAACCACCAACCTTTTGCGAGGAGATTCTTGCCATCCCAGGTGTCATGCAGCGAGAATGCTTATCTCCCCATTCGGCACGACAAGCACGCTAACAACTAGGCGAGAGACCTATTTTACCAAAGAGTGCACTAATGATGTGATCATATGCAGGTATTCTCCCTAACATCCTACTCATAGCGTGCGTGTGTGCCAATTGTTCGAGCTTGCCGACCTCAGAATGAGGGTAGGGCGGCCTTGAGGCGTAATACCTCGGGAGCCAAACCCGCGATCCGTGAAAGTTGGTATACCTGCATATGATCACATCATTAGTGCACTCTTTGGTAAAATAGGCATCTCGCCTTGTTGTTAGCTTGTCGTGCCGAATGGGGAGACAAGCATTCTCACTGCGTGACATTCTCCCCCATTCGAATTCGCTTACGTCCTCGTAGCGAGAAGTGAGTTTTACATCAACACGCATTCGTCTCATTGCAAGAATAACAACGGCACCACCTCCAAATGGACGGGCATTCACAAACCCGCAGTAACACGTACTTACCGCCTCCGACACCAACATTCACCCTATGCCCCTTTGAGCATTAGTACCTCGGATGGACGGCCTTCAAACCGCAGCGCCTCAGCACATGTCGAATAAAAAACACAATATTCATTATTGTGCCCTGGAATGTGCGCTCCTCAAAACTCCTTGAAAAGCACATAGGGAATTGCGCAACGCTGCCCTCTTCATCCGTCTTCTCCACATCTTCCTTCATCGTGTTCCGCCAGCTTGCCGACATGATCCGTGACCCAAAATCTTTTCTCCGCAAGAACACGCGACATTGTCCCATAACAACACCGTATACTTGAGCGGTCCCGCTCTGATACCAACTTTCACAGATCGTAAGTTTGGCTCCCGAGGTATTACGCCTCAAGGCCGCCCTCCCCTCATTCTGAGGTCGGCAATCTCGAACAACTGGCACACACGCACGCTATGAATATGATGTTAGGGAGAATACCTGCATATGATCGCATCATTAGTGCACTTATTGGTAAAATAGGCCTCTCGTCTAGTTGTTAGCGTGTTTGTCGTGCCGAATGGGGAAATAAGCATTCTCACTACGTGACACCAGGAGAAGATGCACTTCGACCAGATGTTGCCAGCAAGCATTTTGAACCACCAGTGTGAGGTTGGGCTGCTAACCAGAATCGTGATACAAAACCTTAGTTATAAGAAGATGGAAAACCAATATTATTATGTTTTGGAACCCGGCTAATAATGCTTCCTAATGCTGTAATTGGAGTGGTGGGTGAATCGATAAATTCGTTTGCTCAGTTTCGCTTTTCTTTTTTTGTCTTAAATGTATTTTGGAAATCTGCTATATTTGTCTTACAAACAAAATCACAAATGGAAGTCTTTTCTTTCTCCTGCAAATGCAAATTATGTCCCTTATTTTCGTGGATGGTACGAGAATCATTAGATTTTCTTTTAAATTGAATTTTCTGATGTAAAGTAGCAAGTTTTGTTACTGCCATAAATTGGTTCCTCTTTTAGTTTTGAACACGTGTTGCTTTTTATAATTTTCAATCATTTACCTGGTGACGAAACTATTCTATATTTTAGCAATGGACTGAGTTGTAATATGCTTCTTGTTTGGTTATCTTATTCCTACTCACACAAGCTTGATAAATGGGTAGTTCGTTTTATGTATGATAATTTTTTCAGTGTTCCGATGGGAAGCAAGTCCAAATTTACGATCAGATCAGATAACATGCTCTGGAAAGGGTGATCGTGCCGTTCAAATGCTGTATATCAGGTTAGTATCTTAGTATCCAGATATGTAGACTAAATGTTTCGAGTATATATGACATTCTTTTGGTTTCACTTCGATTTGTTATTGCTCGAGCTTCTTCATGTTTTTCCCAGTTTCAAACCATATTCTTTGTAGTTGAGAGCGTCAAGTATTGTTAATCCACCATTCAGTTCTCTTACAGAAGTAAAACACATGTTACAACGTAAGAAAGCTTCAGCTGATTGAACATTTTTGAACTCACTTAACCACTCATATCTCTATCTTATAATAGAACTTTACGCAACAGCCTTAAAAATTTTTATTTCTTCTTGTGATCTTCATTTTGGAGGGCAGAAAGTGATGACATATCGCGAAGCTCTGCATTTATTAAGGCTTGAAGAATCATCAAATGCATAACTATATGCCTTTGGACAAATAGCCTTGAACAGATTTGCAAACAGAGTTGGTTTGCAGGTTTTAGGATTCGAATACTCTCCCGTGCAACAGTACTTGGCCGATTGCAAGGCCAAGCACGCACTCTTGCACCCAATCACCTTGTCTCCTGCCTTAACCTCCAGTGCCGATGGACAACATATGTTCAAATCAACTTCACATGAAGCCACACCACACCCAATTCCTCCCCCGACAGGCTTCATTGATACAGGCAAATTGAAGCCATCAACTAAACTGACATCATAAAAATGCAGTGGTGAAGTTGATGTCCCTAGTGTCATTTCCACCACTGTTGCAGGTGGCACGCCGCCTAATCCCTGGCAGTGTAGTTGTCCACTACAGTCTCCGGTAGCACACGAGCCTTTTCCATATGCATTGAAGTTGCAATTTTGTCTTCCCCATACTCTTCCTGACCATTTCTGTGGCACGTCGATGACTACTTCCTGGCCGCTAGTCAGTAGAAATCCACCATCTTTCAGGGTTTGCATTCCTGCCCCGCCTTGTATTCCTGGCCATATACTCTCCTTACAGTTGTTCACCAATATGAGTTGATGACCAATCCCACCTGCAAATTAAAAACATGAAGATAAAAGAATTAAAACAATTCTATCTTTATTAAGCAAGATAATGCACACAAGAAAACTTTCAACAACTTCTTTTCTTCATGGTATTTAGCCAGGAAGGTAGAGAAAAAAAACTGTACTTGTGCTAGTGAGAAACAGGAATATGCTGACAATAATGGAGAAAAGAAGTGTGGATATGAACATTTTCAGGGTATTCTGTGGAGTCGAGGAGATGATTTGCAAAGCACAGTTGTGCACTTGTGCTGCTGGATGATCTGAACTTACGTCGAGATTTAAAGAACAAATCTTTTGTAGAGGAGAAATTCTAGTGAATCATCGAGGATTTATTTAGGTTTCTTTAATTTCTCCTTTTATCACTTTTTCTTTTTAGACAAATGGGTACATATGCATTGCTTCTGATTGGGTCTTAGCACTTTAATAACAATATATTATCTTAATCTTTGGTCTTTAACAAAGACTAACCTATAAATTAACTATGCGCAGGTTTTTTTTTTTTTTCTAAACTACGTGATATTATAATAATATTAAAAATTATATTGGTGAATTTTTTCTAATCGAATTAAAAGCACAAATGGATCGTCCCTATAAATTTCCATCCCAATACAACTCACTCGATATCTGTGGAAAGAAGTGTGCGTACCAAATTCCATGTAATCGAAAGGATTATTTTCTCTCGATTTCAAAAGGCAATCACGTGAAACATATAAATAAAGCTATACGTGAACATATTTATTTGCATAAATGTTAGCATAAACGAATAAATACTTGAGTTTGTGGAATTTATTTGTTAATATTTCACCAACAATTTATATTTTTGTGCTCGCTCGCTCTCTCACTTCATTTTTTTTTTTTTTATATATATAAATTCTTATTTTCCGAAAAAGGGAAGAAAACCCAAATTTCAGTGGAGGCCTGCGACCCCACTGTCCCCATCTCCCTCGGCTCCACATGAAACCAATATAGAACAAGTTTAGAATCGTTGTTTGTTATTTACTTATATTATGGTTATTGTCCCATCTTTGTTTTCTGTATCTTATCATTGCTTGTTGTAGTTGTGAAAGAACTAATTACATTAAGCCCCTGAGATCAATTTCTTTTTTAGATTTCGATAAAAGTTGATGAAATGTGTAGTTGAAAAGTTGTGGATTCCATAAAACGTGTGGTTAATTGCTGATTTTGACTTGAAGTTTTATTTGGATTTTAATCCAAACCAAACAGTGGCTGAATCTTCTATTAGACAGTAATTAACCCGACTTGACAACATGCAAATTTATTAGCAACAAGACTTCTTTGTTAATCGACTCGAAAAGTGTCGACTTAAGTCAAGAGGAAAGTTGAACATAACACAGTAACAATCTTGGCGATCATGCAAAGCGAAATCTATAGAATATTGAGGAACTTTTTTTTCCCCTAGCTTTTGATGACTTGTAGCAGAAGTGACATAAAATTTATCCTCACGAGATTTGCATGTCTGTGAAAGAGTAAAGCTTACCAGTTATAACAAAAGTATTGCAAGTTGTCGTGGAGGCAAAGCAATTATGTCGATTTTGTAAAATGGATTGGTATAGTCTTGATTTCGTTCATTGTTGAACCAAGGAATGCACTCTGTGAACTTTGCCTCGTCTAATGAAGTGAAGGCAGCATGCAAAGGGAACAAAGGCCTAAGAAGTGCGCTA
>CAIGRB010087721.1:0-18310 GCA_903798255.1 Fraxinus quadrangulata | reverse complement strand
TTTTTATAATTAGTAGGGAACGTCTAAGATGATTGAAATAGTGTAACTTGATTTAAATTGGTTTTTGTAATTCATGTTTAAAGAAATAACTTTTAAAAAAGAATTACCGTCATATACATCTTCTGAATACGCATTCTACATCCAATATATGATTAAAATAATAAATAAATAAAAACACAACCTAACGAAGGATAAAAAATGAGTTTTGAAATAGTGATTTTTTGAAAATGTGCGATTAAAAAATAAGAAATGATTTTACGTATAAAATATTTTATTACGTGAATTTATGATTGAAAATGAATTTAAAAAAAAAAAATCGAAAAAATAGATGGCAAATCTTAGTTTAATGTTGTGGTATATATAAAGTGGACTAGTGGAGTTATGGTGAGGAAAGAAAAATTATGGTGGGGACATTTGATTAGAATCTTGAAAGCAAAAAACGAATTGGTCTTCGGGTTTGTTGAGAGATTAAGCTAGTTGGCAAGAAAGGTATGCCATTACTCATTCGGTGGGGCAATGTTCCAAGGTATTTCAAAATTTCACGCAATCAATTTTGTTTTTTTCTTAAAACATGTCGTTGTTTTGTGGAAATTAAAATTTATTTTTTAATAAAAATTATGAATCTCATGAAATAAATTATCAATTTTAATTTATATTAAAATCTTAATTTTAATCACCATCAAACATAGACATATTATCTTAAAAGGTAGTTCAACACCACGCCAATATATTTTGGACCCACGATCCCTATGTTATAGTGATTCTCTAGAAAAATCCAATTTCATGATCATAGGATCTTAAAAGTCACAATTAATTATATATTTAATTAAGGTAATTTGCCATATGTTTTATATTAGAAGCTGGCTTCTTGGATAGTTAAGTACTTATCAATTCAATGATATTACTTATTTCGTCTAGAATAAATATTAAGTATCGTTTGGTTCAGCTAGAAATTTTGATTAAAATCTATATCAAAATTAACTATTAATTTTGACAATATATTTCATGGGACATACAATTTTTTAATCACACATTCCACCAATTTTTTTTTTAATCAAAATTTACTAAAAATTTGATTTTTATATAAACCGAACATAGACTAATTTAATTTCATGTTATAATTTCTTCAAAAGAAAGAAGTGTTATTTCTTAGATGAATAGTCGAGTGGGTATAGTACATAATCGAGTCGAATTTTGAATAGAGTGGGAAAAATAATTGGTTGATATAGTTTACTGAAAATATTTATAACTTCATTGGGGAAACGTAACATGCCCGAAGTCACTCAAACTATGCATATGAATCGACAATGTTGACTTGTATCTTCTGATTTGTGCCTAGGAATTAGTTACCTCTAATTGTCAAATTTTGACATTGTTTTCTTCATTTGAACTTGATTAAGTTATTAGACTTTTAAAATAGAAGCTTTAGTGCTAGTTTGGTAGAATTTTCGAAAATTCAAGTTGTTTTTGAAATTAAGAAATTGCTTTGAACATGTTTGGATTTTTTTTTTTTTTGGGAAGTGCTTAATTTTAATAAAACACCACAATAAATTTACAATGATATACTTAATTTAATAAAAATAATAAAAAAGAAGAATTCTAGATTTTAATAAATATAACCACAACTAAACTTCGTCTTTTTCTTTTCTTGAAACGAAAAAGAAAACACGATTTCAAGGAAATTGGTCTGTTTGTCAGTAAACTTGATTTCTGATTTCAGACAAGTCACTAAAATGTTTCATAACTTAATAAAAGAAGATGGATGTTGGAAGTAATTGCTACCCACTTTCAAATAAATACATATTATACCAAATGAACAAATAATATTTCGCTCTCAATCGTCTTTTCTTTCCAAAACCCTCGGAATTAGGCTGGATTATTAGTGTGTAAGGCAAGCCCAAGTTTTCGGAGGATTGCAATTGGAATTTCAAAGTTCTGGGTACGGTTTTTATTTTTTTCTTCTTTTTTTAATACTAATTTGCTCACAATTTTGTAGGAATGATTTTTGTTCGTGCTTTTGGGAGTTGGTCAACTCTTAATTGAGTTTCAAACTTAAAATTAGTGCCAATTAATTTTTCAAAAAGAAGTGACCAGTTTATTAATGATCTCTGGCAATTATAGAGAAGAAGAAATCAAGTTTAGGTTTGTGATGAGATTATAATGTGGTGTGATTAATTAAAGTATATTAACTCTAATTAGGTAATTTTAATTAAGGTTATTCAAATAAGTCCTTGTTTGGTGGAGATTAAAATCGAATTTTTTTTTGTAAATTTTGATAAAACTTGATGAGATGTGTGGTTGAAAAGTCGTAGAACCCATAAAATTATGTGGTTAAAATTAATTGTTGACTTTGACTTGAATTAAAATCTAGATTTTAATCAGTCTCTAACAAGGTAAAAATAAGAGAAAAATAAAAAATTGTGGTGCACTTAATAAATTTTGAGGTGGTACTATAATTACCCATATAAGTACTGTTTGGATTACAAGTTAGCCCATGAACGGTTTTGTCTTAGCTATTAAACTTGAATCGAAAACCCTGAAATCATAAACCAAGTGCAATGCATTGTTCCTTTGACAGTTTGGAATTGAGTACCGAAACTTGCCTACCCTTCCAACACAAGGCAAGCTTTACACTAAAATTAGATGGCTTTGGTGTATATTATCCCAATAATTCAATTTTCATAGTATAAATCATTTTTTTTTTTTTTTTGTCGGTTTAGCAAGGGTAAATTTATCATTTACAAGGTTTTAACGGTGGAAATGGACGGCAATGATGTTTCACGTAAAGAAAGATCGATATGAGGGTCCAAATATCAAAATAGAAATGACAGAGAAGATTTTCACAACACAAACATTTTGCGCTAATTACCCTCTTTTGAACTGTAAATTTCCCAAATCTTTAGGGCTTATTTGATTGCACAATAGTTTTGGCCCAAACTCATTTTGAGGTTCTGTGACTCTTAAATCTCCCAGCGGATAGGGATTTTCTGGTGAAATGGCAATGGATATGAGTTCCAACTTTCAGTTTTTATTAAGTTTTTCAAACATTACCTGTCCATTATTATCTGCACTATTATCGACTACTGCATATTAGACGCGCTATAGGGAAAAATGTCCAGTTTTGCAGTGAAAGAGCAGAATTTGTATAATAAGATCCAGAAAACTAGACACAAACGTATCCCTCCATCCAGAACATGACTTTTCTCAACTTGGCTACATTAATTTAGAATTCAAAAAAGCAGACAAATTTATTGTGTAACCTGATTCATCGGGTAGAAGATTGAGAAAGATTCTCAAGTGACCAAGACCCGCCATTAGGAGTGAAAGAATGAACCACAGGGATATGTACAATCATCTCACGGTCTTGCCCATTTCTTCTAAGTGAAGCGATGAGTTCCTGGTTCATGTCATACAGTGTCAGCTCTTCGACCTTGCCAAGATAATGAATGCCCAATGGAAGAATCTTTAGATTCCCACAATTACGAAGAGACATTTGTTGAAGTTCAGGTAATGATCCTTCTTCGATCACCACTGTGTGTAGCGCAGAAAGTTCTTCGACAACCAAATTCTTTAGTTTTTTAAAGGTCGAAGGTTCAAACTCCAACTTGTTGCCTACATAACAACCGACCAGCTGAAGCTCCATGAGATTAGGCAGTTTTTGAAGAGCTTTCAGTGGACTGCCCAGCAACTTAGAATACCTCAGACAAATCTTGAACAGATTATTAAGAGAGGAGATCCACCTTGGGAATTCCTTCAGACGTCCTTTCAAGTACAGCCGCTGAAGAAAGCGAGGAGGATTGGTCAAATCACCTAGTTCAAGATACTCTTCTTTACTGGTTGTACATAAATCCAAAGTTGTAAGATTTTTCATCTGTTCAATAGATGCACACAAGTGTCTACCAAATTCTCTCCTGATCCCGGTCAGTCCCAGCTTCCTTAATTGGGTCAAACATTTTAATTCTTGTATGATCCTACCATTTTGGCCGACATTCAGAAGAGACAATTTCTGCAGTTTTGTTAAGGTTTCAATTCCTTCATATACCTTTGCTCCTTGAAAAGAGTCGAAAACTGCATGATACTCCACCTTGTTTTTGTAAGCAAAGAGATGCCGCAGGTTGTGCAGTCGCCAGATTTCTTTTGGGAGTTCGGTCACATTAGTTTGCTTAAGGTCCAAAGTTTCAAGGTGTAAAAGTTTCTTTATAGACTTGGGAATGACATCTATTTCAGTCTCTCTAAGGCTAAGATACCTTAAAAGGGTGAGTTGAACTATTGGTTTGGGAAATTTGGACAGAGGTGAACCTTGGAAGTCTAAGACTCTTAGCAATCTACAGCTGTTTTCAATTTCAGAGAGAGAAGTATCATCACTCCTGAATAGGGACATAGAACGAACCCCTCTAAAGTCACTGTTCTGTGACGAATAAGTGCAAGCACTTTGAACAGATAGGCGACGTGGTTTGTGGCCTAGAATACTATGTTCTTCTGAGAAAATCGATACAAAATTCTCTTCCTTGCACTTCTGAACAACAAAGGCACGCACGAGGTTTAGAACTCGGCAGTGTCTCGGTTGACCATCAAAACCCCAGCTGGAAACATGAACCAAATTTCTCTGGATTAGTTCATTGAGATAGTCCTCAGCTACCTCCTCCGCAGTTTCCGCGTGTGTTTCTGTCACAAATCGTTCTGCTACCCACAAACGCACGAGCCTTCCACGACCAACAGAGTAATCCTCGGGGAAAATGCTGAAATACAATAAACAATTTTTAAGATTGCATGAGAGATCCTTGTAGCTAGTTAATATTGCACTGTTGATAACTGAAAGGGGAGAATTGCGGTTAATTTCAGCACCAATACTGCTGTGAAATTTCTCCCATTCCCTTGGAAACTTCGGTGTATTTGATAGAGCACCGCCTACTGCCAAGATAAAGAAGGGCAATCCTTCACATCTTTTCAGTATTTTCACAGAACAATCCTCCAACTCAGGAGGGCATTTCCCATTACTGTCGTGGAAGGCCTTCTTACAGAAGAGGGTCCAGGCCTCTTGCGCTTCTAGACCATTTAATTGATGTACAAATTGGGCTGAAGAGGCCACATCGGAGGCCGTGGTGGTGAGAATTATTCTGCTGCCCAAAAAATGATCACTTGGCAATGCATCCTTGATGCGCTCCCAGTCTCCTCTTCTCCAAACGTTATCTAGAACAACAATGTACCTCTTAGCAACCAGGTAATTTCTTAGCTTTGTCAGAGTATCTCCATCTTCCTGATCAGGATATATTTCCTTTCTAGATTCGCAAAATTTCTTTAGCATTTCGCTTAAGAGTTCCTCGACATCAAAGTGCCGAGACACGTGAACCCAAGCATGGCAATCGAATTGTCCGAGAATTCTTCTTTCCCCGAACACGCACCTTACAAATGTTGACTTGCCGGAGCCAACAGGACCAACTACAGCTATTCTGACTAGTCCTTTTTCTCCATCTATCAACTGACTTATAAACTCTTCCCTGGGTTTTCCATAGCCAATCAATTCATCAAGGAGAAGAGGACTCGCCTGGACTCGAGTCCTTGTGCCAGAGCTTGATGCTGCAGGTCTTCTATTATCAAATATATTATCTTGTGACCCAATATCTTCTATCTTCTTCTTGATGCTTGTGATCTTTCCGGAGATCCCATGAAGCGGAAAGTGGTGCTTGATATTATGGCTGACTTGGAAGACTTTCTGAGTGAATTTATTGCTGTGAAATATGTAGGTTGAATGAAGGGAATACTCCTCAAGAACATCCTCTATGTCATAGGCGATGCCTCGAACTTGTTCGACTTTATGGTGAGGCCACCTGCTGCGTTCATCAAGGTCTCCATTATCCTCAAGGAAGGCTTTCATTGCTCTAAGCCATCCTTCGAAACTCTCAATTTCATCTTCAACATTTTTCTTGAGATTCAGATGTTGCTTGATAACTGGATAAAGGATCTCAATAGAAAGCAATGCTGCACCAACAGCAAGTTCTGCCATGATTATTGCTTCTGAGTGGAGGATCTTTTTTCAGTGATTAATTTTATTGAATTTTGCCAGATGCACACTTTTAATTATAGAAAATAAAGAAACAATAGAGGGCATGACCCCCTCAATGGATCTTTTTTCAGTGATTAATTTGATTGAATTTTGCCCGATGCACACTTTTATTTATAGAAAATAAAGAAACAAGAGAGGGCATGACCCCCTCAATGACTTTCATTTCAATTATATGAGAACGCATGGTAAGAAATGATCCAAGCAGCAAGTTGTCATACAAGCACGTATTATTATACAATTTTGTGGAAATTGCTAAGAAATATTCTGAAGGAGTTGTGGAAGAATTCAAGGACGTTTACCATTTGTACAGGAATGACTTTCATAGAAATTCATCAGAATACTCACAATGAGTAAGCCCCACCATGTATTAAAAAAAATATGTGAATATTCTGTGAAGTTTCTGGGAAAATGCTTTTGAACACGAAGCATGTTTCGACTAGCATTTAAAACGAATCTACTCCCTTCATGTTGGCAACTATTCAAACCACTGGAATTACTTGACATAACTGCAAAATAAATGCTAGTCCCACGTTCTTATATTTTTGCTAAGGTTCATAAATAAATGAATCCAAAAGAACCAAGTTGCATGAGTGATAATGCGTCAATACTTTCTTAAATTAATTCTCTTTTGTGCTGATAGGAACTCCAAGTTAATTTTCTTTAGAATTGTTGGAGAAAAGAATATTAAATCCTGTCTTCTTATGAAGCAAGACGTAGACCTCACGAAGCAGACAAAGTTGAAAAATGATTTTCTAGTACAAGAAGATTCGAGTGAAAAGGTTTTGTTGGAATCGATCAACCTTTTCAGCCCAAAGCGCGTCACTCCATGACCGAGTACATTAAAAATTGACTTAAATCAAATCCCTAAATTTTCATTTTAAATTTTCAACAGCATATTTTGGCAATAATCTTTTACGCGTTAAAAAACAAAGATATTAGGTCTTGCGGTTTTAATTATGAATCTCATTAAATAAATTATCGGTTTTAATTATACTAAAATCTTAATTTTAATCCCCACCAAACACAGACATATTATCTTGCGGACCCATATTAGGTCTGTAGAGAGTACGAAAGATGCGATTTTTTTTGATAATTTTAAGTATCTAAATATGTTCAAAAGAAGTTTTTTAATCTTAAAAGTAATTTTTGCCTTTTCAAAAGTCTAAACAAACGGGCCTGAAGTAATTTATTGTCGAAAAAGTTGCTTTTATAAGAAATGGAATGAAAAATACACCACTTTTTTTCTTATTTATTTTCTATATTAATTTAAGTATTTCACTGTGGGTTAATCATATCATAATCAAGAAAATTAAAGGTAGTTCAACAACACGCCAATATATTTTGGACCTACGATCCCTATTTTATAGTGATTATTTAGAAAAATCCAATTTCATAATCATAGGTTCTTAAAGTCACGATTAAACATATATTTAATTAATGCAATTTGCCATATGTTTTATATTAGAAGCTGGCTTCTTGGATAGTTAAGTACTTATCAATTCAATGATATTACTTAATTTCGTCTAGAATAAATATTAAGCACCGTTTGGTTCAGCTAGAAACTTTGATTAAAATCTATATCAAAATTAACAATTAATTTTAACCATACATTTCACGGAACATACAATTTCTAATCACAAATTCCACAGATTTTTTTTTTCAAAATTTATTAAAAATTTGATTTTTATTTAAACCGAACAGAGACTAATTTAATTTCCTATTATAATTTCTTCAAAAGAAAGAAGTGTTATTTTTTAGATGAATACTCGAGTGGGTATAGTACATAATCGAGTTGAATTTTGAATAGAGTGAGAAAAAATAATTGGTTGATATAGTTTATTGAAAATATTTATAACTTCATTGGTGAAACGTAACATGCCCGAGGTCACTAAAACTATGCATATGAATCGACAATGTTGACTTGTATCTTCTTATTTGTGCCTAGGAATTAGTTACCTCTAGAGATTTCAAAAGACGAGCTCGAGCACGAGCCGAGCTCACGAGCTCGGCTCGTGGGCTCAAGGTAATTTTTTTTTTTAAAAACAGTTTATCTTAAAAATAAAAAAAATAAAAAAAAAAGGTCCACGAGCTCGAGCCGAGCTTGAGTATTTGTAACGAGCCGAGCCTGAGCTCGGCTCGTTACAAAACGAGCACGAGCCGAGCTCGTGGGTATATGGGCCGAGCCGGCTCAGCTCAGCCCATTGCCACCACTAGTTACCTCTAATTGTCAAATTTTGACATGGTTTTCTTCATTTGAGCTTGAATAAGTGATTACGACTTTTAAAATAGAAGCTTTAGTGCTCGTTTGGTAGAATTTTCGAAAATTCAAAAGTTGTTTTTAAAATTAAGAAATTGCTCTGAACATGTTTGGATATATTTTTTTGGAAGTGCTTAATTTTAATAAATACACCACAATAAATTTACAATGATATACTTAATTTAATAAAAATAAGGAAAAATTGCAGCCGCGGTCCCAAACCTTTCATTTTGTTGCAGATTACATCTAAACCTTTAATTTTTGCGGTCGAAGTCCCAAACCTTTATATGTAATTGCAGCGTCTGTCCCAAACCTTGAGTTCCGTCAAAAAAACCGTCAGTCAACATTGCTACAGTAATTTTGACTCCGAAAAATTGTAGCGACAGTCCCAAACCTTTCATTTTGTTGCAGATTACATCCAAACCTTTAATTTTTGCGGGCGAAGTCCCTAACCTTTACATATAATTACAACGTTGGTCCATGTCACGCATTCCATCCATAAAATCGCCAGTCAACGTTGAAACAAAATTTTGGTTCAAATGACAACTTAATTGATGGGTAAAATTGTCAAAACAAGTTATCCAATAAATATTTATCTTCTTCAAATTCTTCAATCTTTTCACAGCCATCACATTCTCATTTTCAATCTTTTTGGAAGTGCTTAATTTTAATAAATACACCACAATAAATTTACAATGATATACTTAATTTAATAAAAAAATGGAAAAATTGCAGCCGCGGTCCCAAACCTTTCATTTTGTTGCAGATTACATCTAAACCTTTAATTTTTGCGGTCGAAGTCCCAAACCTTTATATGTAATTGCAGCGTCTGTCCCAAACCTTGAGTTCCGTCAAAAAAACCGTCAGTCAACATTGCTACAGTAATTTTGACTCCGAAAAATTGTAGCGACAGTCCCAAACCTTTCATTTTGTTGCAGATTACATCCAAACCTTTAATTTTTGCGGGCGAAGTCCCTAACCTTTACATATAATTACAACGTTGGTCCATGTCACGCATTCCATCCATAAAATCGCCAGTCAACGTTGAAACAAAATTTTGGTTCAAATGACAACTTAATTGATGGGTAAAATTGTCAAAACAAGTTATCCAATAAATATTTATCTTCTTCAAATTCTTCAATCTTTTCACAGCCATCACATTCTCATTTTCAATCTTTTTGGAAGTGCTTAATTTTAATAAATACACCACAATAAATTTACAATGATATACTTAATTTAATAAAAAAATAATAAAAAAGAAGAATTCTAGATTTTAATAAATATAACCACAACTAAACTTCATCTTTTTCTTTTCTTGAAACGAAAAAGAGAACACAATTTCAAGGAAATTGGTTTGTTTGTCAATAAACTTGATTTCTGATTTCAGATAAGTCACTGAAATGTTTCAAAACTTAATAAAGGAAGATGGATATTGGAAGTAATTGCTACCCACTTATAAACAAATACATATTATACAAAATGAATTATTTCACCGTTTCAATATTTTCGTGATTAGCCCATATAGTTCAATGCTCTAATTAATTTTCAATCACCGTATTTAGTTTTGCATGTGCATATAATTATCTTGTTTTTAGTTTCTGCCCAAGTCACATATAATTGTGCATATCCAATCATCGAATTTAGATTTTTTTTTTCTTGTCTATCGTTTGATTAATTTCTCGTTCATGTTCATAGTATAATTTATGAATTTAGTGCTCTTATTTTTGTCTATTATAAAATTGTTGTTGCTCCTGAAATAGTATAATATTATAATTAATATTTTAGATAAATATTATTAATAGATCTATCTACAAATAGTTTGTTGTTATTGTTCCTGAAAATCATGAATTATAATTTTCAATATTCCAGAAGAATATTGACATATTTCTCCTAAAAAGCACAACTCTGTAAATAATATATTATCATAGAAAATATACTCTTGAAGAGTTGATGTTTTCTAAATAATAATTTATTGTTGCTTGTGAAGTAGCACGCTATTATTTATATTCTATTTATATTTTGCTTGCTCCCAAAGAGAATAATTAAAAATCAAGTTTTTACTCCTGAAGAGTAAATTTTTATACAATTTATTATTTCAAACACTAATATGTTATTACTCCTGAAGAGCATGTCACTCTGATTCCAATATTTTAGAAGAATTAATATATTGCTCTAGAAGAAGTAAAAATAATATATATTAGTATTCTTGAAGAAGCACAAACTTATACGTATTAATATTTTCGAATAATGTTATGATTAATTTAAATATATTGACATTCTTGAAGAATATTGTTCTATTATTTGTGAACAATCATAACTAGGTATATATCAATATTCTATAAGAATATTGTTTTGATATTATAGAATAATCAATACTGCGTAATGTAGGAGAATAAAATTTTACTATTGATAGTATTCTTTACTAAATTAAAGAGAAACATGTTAAGTTTTGTAAAATGTGTAGTACAATTAAAATAAATATTATATTGGACCAGAAGTTTAATTTGTTTGGCATGACTAGTTGGATCATCACTGGATCAATAATGATACGAAATAAGAATTCAAATGGACATTTAACGAAGAACCAAAAGATTCTTCAATCCAAAGAATTCATATATAATATTTGTTATCTTTATTGAAAATAAGTCATTGATTGTTACTAGTTAAATAAGGATTGAATTCCCTATAGTTCTGAAAATTAATTAGGGTGATAAATGGAGCTCCGTCACCCTCCACGTTGACCATCTAAATATTATTTGTATTTAATAAATTTGATACAAATATTAGATGATTGCATGTTGTTTGCAACTTGAAATTTGCGAAAGTGCTACTCAAATTATGAGCATAATTGTCAGATTATACATTTAAGACGATTGTCTTTTTAATACTAGTGATCATAAATCTCAACTTTTTAGTAAGTGTTATTGGAAATATCGATAAATAGTTTAACATTATTGTTTGTTAAACGCCTTCAATTAATTTAATTGAGAACAAAATACTCATCATTTTAGTTTAAGGAAAGTCATTACGCGTTATGTCAATATCATAGTTCTCCTAGTTATAACTTGGCTTATGGTCAGAGCCTATTTTTTCCATCAAATTATTTCGATAGTACAATATATGTAAAATTAATCATCACAATGCACTGAGATGGAAAGTATAAAATGGTGAGAATAAATGTGCAGTATGAACCCTTATCCCAAATGGGTGATATTTTATAACTCAGTAAAATGATTGTTAATTTGCTTTGACAATTCTCTCAACATTAGGGGGAAGAATTAAGAAGTTGAAAATAATATACAAATGCATCATTATCTAAATTCTTGCAAAAAAAATTCGAACCAGAAGTTCGGAAGATAATTCATTTAGATACATTTACTGACCAAAGAGATTAACAATCTCACACATCAGCTTTAAATGCTCCAACTCGAATTGACTCTTGGAAGGACAATTCGTTAATATTATATTTGATAAATTTATGGCACGTCTGAAGCGTGATGATATTCGATTCTATTACAAAATCATCCAAACGAAAATGAAACAATTGATAAATATTGTCTTACTAATGAGAAATATACTCTTAATGAGTGTTTAGACATAACATATTATAAAACCCCAGAAGAGGTTCATGTACCTGAAATAATGAAAATTGAGATATCTCAATATGTTATGTTATTCTAGAAAATAATATAATCGAAAAATTAAAAGTTGTTGACAACACTTTTGCACATGATGTATTGCATCATATTATGAGTAGTGAGGATATTAAAATAAATTCGTCATCAATCGAAGTAATGATTGTCTAAATAAAATGACGCGATCCTAGTGAAAGAATTTACTAGAGAAATATGAAATTTCTGGATCTACAATCTGAACACATAAAGGTGTATATTTGTGCGAAATGAAAATGAAAAAAGTAAAGTCATAATATGAAATATACGACTCTTTACATAATGAATTTTGCGAAGACTTGTATAAATAGATAAATTATCATGTAGTGGATGTAGTTACAAGTCTCTATTTCATTAGCGTGATAATGCATGATGTTTGATATGCATGTAATAAATGTAATTATAGACAATTTATGGTTTTGATACTATTTTGCAAAGATTTAATATGCTTGAAGCATAATTCAAGTGATATTATCACGAGGGGAATAAATACGTGTTGTACTCTTTTTTCTTGACTGATGTTTTGTCCAATTGGGCTTTCCCGGCAAGGTTTTTAATAAGATAACTCTTGCAACGTACTTAAAAAAATTATGTACTCTTTTTCTTTCATTAGGATTTTTTTCACTGGATTTGTTCGAATAAAGTTTTAACGAGTCATATTATTTGTATGAATAATGTTCATAACCTAAAAGACATTTGCCCTCAAAATAATATTATAATATATATGAGACTCCTGAAGAGCTCAACAAAATTGCAGATTATGCAAAAAATGAATTTGAGATGAAAGATTTGGGAACAATCAAATTCTGTCTCGGGTTGCAGATTAAATATTTTCTAGCAAAATTATTTGTTCTTCAATTTACATATACAGAAGAAGTGTTAAAACGCTTTTATATGGATAATGCACATCCATTGACATCACTTATGATTGTTCGATCATTTAATGTAAAAAATGATCATATTCGTCCACTTGAAGATGGAGAAAATGTTCTTAGTACTGAAATACCATATCTTAGTCAACTGAAACATTAATTTATCTTGCAAACTGTACTTAACCCGACATAGCTTTTTCTGTAAATTTCCTTGCAAGATCTCTCTACACCAACACAAAGATATTAGAATGGTGTTAAATATATTTTCGTTACCTAAATGGTACTATTGATTTGAGATTATTTTATTCCTAAAAGTCGGGATTTGCTTTAGTGGGATATGAAGATGCAGGTTATCTCTTTGATCCACTTAAAGCTAAATTACAAACATGATATGTGTTTACACGTGGAATGGAGATCTGTGAAGCAATCATTGACATCAACATCTTCAAATCATTTTGAAATTATTGCAATCCATGAAGCAGGTCAAGAATGTGTATGGTTGAGGAACATGACCCATCATATCCAATCATTATGCGGATTAACTTCAACAAAAAATAGTCCAACAACCTTATATGAAGATAATGTTGATTGTATTACACAACTCAAAGGAGGCTATATCGAATGTGACAGGACGAAGTATATTTCTTCAAAATTCTTTCATACACACGAGTTTCAGAAGAATAATGACATCTAGATTCAACAAATTGGTTCAAGTGACAATGTGACTGATTTATTTACAAAAGCACGCCAACATCTACATTCAAGAAATTGGTTCACAAGATTGGAATGTTTCGACTCAAAGATTTTCAGTGATCAACATCAGGGGGGTAGCTGTACTCTTTTTCCTTCACTTATGTTTTATCCCACTGAGTTTTCCTGGCAATGATTTAATGAGGTAGCATTTATCTTTAATACTCCAAAATAACTTACTCTTTTTCCTTCGTTTGATTTTTTATTCCATTTGATTTTTATCAAACAAGGTTTTAATGAGACAAATATTTTGTAAAGAGTCATTCAAGGGGGGGTGTTGTAAAATGAATGTAAATTTGGGTTTAATGTGAATGACACATGTACTCCTGCAGTCTTAGAAATTATTACCATTGTATTTTCAATTCTTACCTATAAATATAGAGTTTGATTCTTAATAAAATATACACAAGTTTATTAACTTTTTCGATTCTCTTCTCTTTTTATCTCTTTTTATAACAATTTGGTTTTAATTAAACCTTGATATATTTACTCGTTGATTCTTTTTACTGTAGAGTACAATTTTAAATTTGAGTTATTGAATACAATAATATAGATCTAATTTACAATTTCATAAGATCTATAAATATTCTCAAAGAATATTATTTTGTTGTTCCCGAAGTAACACAATATTATAATTAATATTCCAGAAGAATAGTAATCGTAGATCTATTTATTATAAATAGTTTGTTGTTACTCTTGAAGTAGCACAATATTATAATTAATATTCTCGAAGAATATTACTTGCCCCTGAACAGCATAAATTATAATTTTTAGGAGAATATTGATATATTGTTCTTGAAGAAGTAATAGTAAAATATAATGTTCTTCCGAAGTAGCACATATTTCGAAGAACATATTATTTTAAATTAGTTTTTATTCATGAAGGAAAACACGCAACTTATGTCATGTTAATATTGACTACTTGATATTTAATCATATTTTTCGAAACCAATTGTATTTTTTTTTTTTTTTGCTTTATTGTGTAGTTAATCAAACGGTAAATATCACAAAACTTGAGTTTGCTACACTTGACATATCTGGCAAAAACTATTTTTCATGAGTACTCGATGCTGATATCATCTAGGAACGAAATAATCAACAAAATTATCAGCAACGAGGCAATAATTTCAAAATACACAAAACAAACGAAAGTAGCACATCCGAAAAGTAGCACGAAGAAAGTTGCTTTATATGTGGAATGAAATGACATTGGGCACGTACCCATCGTACGACAAAACACCTTATGGATCTCTACCAAAAATCAATCAAGAGAAAGGAAAAAGTGTAGACAATTTTTGCTGATTATGATGGTCCAATTGATGTGACTTATTTGGATGTCTCTAATTTCTTTACTGATCCAAATAGGAATATTGATTATTTAATTGGGAGTGGTATAATGGAAGATATAGATTAATTTACTTTTTAGTATTTCCTTTTGTTTTAGAAATTCAATTTAAATTATGTCATTATTTTTCGCAAAAAATTGAAATTTTATTATGCATCGTTCATTTCATAATACTGAATTTTATTTACTCTTTAAATTTAAATTCAAAATTTTTTAAAAATATATATTTATTTTTTTATAGATTCACGATATATTGTCAAGATACTTATTTAATTGATAGTGTAACTATACATACTATTTTTCAAGACAAGAAAATATTTTTTGGACTTAACATTAGCAGAAAATAATGTTAATACGATATCAAATGTATCGAATATCGTTAAAAGTTCCTGAAGAGCTTGTATTATTTTACCAAATAATACAAAATTATATATTGACGATACACTTTATTCAAGCAAATTCAGAAGAAATTTGCTTAGTTTTAAAGATATTCGTTGGAATGGATATCACATTGAGATGATGCAAGAAAATAATGTTAAATATTTTTGCATAACTTCTTTTGTATCTGCCCAGAAGCAGATAAAAGAAAATTTTTATGCACTCCCATCGTCAGGATTATACATTTATAAAAATGGTCAAATCAAATATTATCACGAGCTAGAAGTTCGTTGATCTAAAAAAATTTATTTTTTGGTATGATCGACTTGGACATTCAGGAGCTATAATGATGCGTCGAATAATAAACAATTCACATTGACATCCTTTAAAGAACCAGAAAATTCTTTTACCTAATGATTATCCATATGTGACTTGTTCGCAATGCAAGTTAGTCATTAGACCTTCGGCTGTAAAGGTTAATATTGAATCTCCAACTTTCTTGAAAATGATTCATGGAGATATATGTGAGTTAATACACCCACAATGTGGACCATTTTGTTATTTTATAGTACTAATTGATTCTTCTATTAGATGGTCATATGTTTGCATACTTTCTACTAGGAATGTAGCTTTTGCTAGACTATTTGCTCAAATTATAAAATTACGTGGGCAATTCCAAGATTACTCAATCAAGACTATTCGTCTTGACAATGCTAGTGAATTTAGATCACAAGAATTCGATGATTATTGCATGTCAATTGAGATTGTTGTTGAACATTCGGTTGTGCATGTCCATACACAAAATTGTTTAGCGAAATCATTTATTAAACGTCTACAACTTATTGCTAGACCATTACTTATGAAAACAAAACTCTCAACTTTTGTTTGGGGGTCATGCCATATTGAATGCTGCGTCATTGATTCGTATCCGACCAATTACATATTATCAATATTCACCTTTGCAACTAGCATTTGATCATGAACCTAATATTTTTCACTTGCGGATTTTTGATTGTGCTGTTCAAGTTTCTATTTCACCCCCACAACGGACTAAAATGGGTCCCAAAAGAAGACTTGAGATTTATGTAAGTTTTGATTCACCATCTATTATTGGGTATCTTGAACATTTAACGGGAGATTTATTTACTGCACATTTTATAGATTTTCATTTTGATGAAATGACTTTTCCAACTTTGGAAAGAAAAAAACTACATCCTGATAAATAATGTAAAATTTCTTAGAATGAAACAACTCTATCTCATTTTGATTCCCGTAGTAATCAATATGAGCAAGATGTTGAAAAAATCATTCGTTTGCAAATAGTTACAAATCAATTACTAGATGTATTTGTTGACACAAGAAAAGTGACATAGTCATATATATCAACAAAAAAATTCTAGCAAAATTTGATGTCCATGCACGACAATTTGTTGTAACAAATGAATCTCAAATACGTCAGAAACGTGGTCGACCAGCTGGTTTAAAAGACTCTGTATCTCGAAAAAGAAAATTACAAGAGAAAAACCAACCAAAAATTTCAGAAAAAAGTAACATTAGAGAAAATTGATCAATCATATATTGAAAATATGGTTTATGTAGAATCACAAGTGTCCGAAAATAATAAGATTTCAATAAATTATATGTTATTTCATAAATTATGGGAGCGAAATAATATTATTATAGACAATATTTTCGCATTTAACGTGACTCTTGATATTTTGCAAAATGAAGATCTTGAACCACTGTCTGTTAAAGATTGTTAAAATAGAAATGATTGGCCAAAGTGGAAAGAATTTGAAAAATGCGTAGATTCGACCTTACGTGCGGAATAATGCTAATTAAAGTAACAAGCCAATTTTAATTAGTTTCTATATGATTAAACATACAATTCAATTTTAGTCATAAGTTTGAATACCGCAGTTATATAATCAATCAATATAATGAAAGCAGTAATCAATGAACACCGATATGATGACGTAGAAATCCAACTAAGTAAAAACCCAGGACCAAGTCAGTTACCTCCACTATAGACAATGTGGTTACAGTTCAATTCTAAACTAGCTCTACTAACTGTTATAAACCCTACAACTCTAAGATATACTATTCATTCTAGTCTTGCGATCTGCTACAGTATATACTGTCTAGCCAACATGCTAGATCTCTCGATCTACCTCCTGTAACTTCCAAGTTCTGCTGTACTTACAGACTTACAATTTTCTACCAAGATTTGATGTAGCAGTTTCACGTTCTTCTGCACACGTCTATTCCAAGTGGATACCCAAGAATCACCTATTCCTGTTCTTTTTCCTGCGCTTGTAGTCCAACCTCTCTTAATCTCCAGAAATTTCTGAAGTCCAATTGAGAAAGACATTCTTATGACCAATAAGAAGTAGGTGGTATTTTGGTTTAAGAATTGATGTTTTTCCCAACTGGTGGTTGTATGATCCCAAGANTGTTTTGGTTTAAGAAATTGATATTTTTCCCACCCGGTGGTTATATGATCTCAAGAATCAAAGGAAATAATCAATGTAAGAATATTTTGGATTTTCAAAAAATGATAGGAAGAAGGAATATAATGAACAACCACACCAAAATTTGTCCAATGGCTTAGGTATTTATAGGAGGGGGAAATTAGGTGGAAAAATATGTTTAAAATCACGAATTAGGGTTTTTGAAACAACATGTCGCTCGAACGAAATCTCGACGACAGGCGAGCGATGGCCTCACGCTCGAGCGAGAGTTGGGCGACAAGTGAGCGACAACCATTCTGTTTTGGTCGCTCTAGTAGTGTCTAGGGGATAGGCCAACAATAATGCAGTGCCGTATTTTTCCTCTTTCCATGCTTGAACCCTAGACCTCATAACCCAATTTATGCAAATTGCACCCTAGGTCCTTGACTTTTACAACACATTACAAATTAGTCATTTTGCCTACAGAATTCCCAATACTAAAATTGAATTCCTTAGAGAAACG
>CAIGRB010087676.1:155023-172072 GCA_903798255.1 Fraxinus quadrangulata | reverse complement strand
TTGCCTTTGTTCCTTAGATTCTTTGCTGATCTTGTCAATTCTTTTGGCTCCAATGCAAACAATGTTGATAAAATGACAGAAGAGGTTTTGAAGGTAACTTCAATGTTCCACTGAAATCCGTTTTCATGAATTATAGTCATCAAGTCATGTGAAAATTGAAATATTTCTATCTTGATGGCTATTTGCAGTATGCATATTACTTTCTTGTAGTGGGAGCTGCAATATGGGCATCTTCATGGGCAGGTATCTTTACCATTTTAGTGTTGATTATCAAGAGTTTTCTTGATTGAAATAAGAAATATTTCTAATTTGATTGTGTTGCAGAAATATCATGTTGGATGTGGACTGGGGAGAGGCAATCAACAAAGATGAGGATCAAGTACTTGGAGGCTGCTTTGAATCAAGATATTCAATATTTTGATACAGATTTTCGCACTTCCGATGTTGTTTATGCAGTTAACACTGATGCAGTGATGGTCCAAGATGCCATTAGTGAGAAGGTGGTACACTGGACAATACAATGAAACAAGATTATAATTTATTTATACTTAAAAATGACATATTTGAAATGGTCTATATTTAGAATTCTGATAGAAGTAATTTTTTGTGTTTTTTACTGCAGTTGGGTAATTTTTTACACTATATGGCAACATTTGTATCTGGATTTGTGGTTGGTTTCACTGCAGTGTGGCAATTAGCTCTGGTCACTCTTGCTGTAGTTCCTCTGATTGCAATAATTGGTGGCATTCATACAGCAACATTAGCAAAGCTTTCTGGCAAAAGCCAAGAAGCCCTTTCTCAAGCAGGAAATATTGCAGAACAGGTGAAAATTGTTGTATAATTATTGAAACTAAAGTTAGTTCCAAGTGAAAAAGGCTAAATTTGGGCAAAAAATTGCAGACAATTGCTCAAATTCGGACAGTATTGGCGTTTGTCGGTGAATCAAAGGCATTACAGGCATACTCTGCAGCATTGAAGGTAGCCCAGAGAATTGGTTACAGGATTGGATTTGCAAAGGGAATGGGATTGGGAGCTACATATTTTACTGTTTTTTGCTGTTATGCCCTTCTACTTTGGTATGGAGGTTATTTAGTTAGGCACCATTTCACCAATGGAGGACTTGCCATAGCCACAATGTTTGCAGTTATGATAGGTGGACTGTAAGTTCTTACTTCTCTGTACATTTGATCTTACTTTGTCTTTGTCTGATTGGATAGTGCTCGACTGTATTATGAAAAGAAAAAAGAAGCTAAAATCTCATTCTTGTGAGCTGGTTAAACACGGTTAAAGACAAGATTACTAGTAGTTCTAAAGTTCTCTTTAACTTATAGGGCTCTAGGACAGTCTGCTCCAAGCATGGCTGCATTTGCTAAGGCAAGAGTTGCAGCTGCTAAAATCTTCCGTATAATTGATCACAAACCGGCTGTTGACAGAAACAGCGAGTCAGGGTTGGAATTAGATTCAGTAACAGGACAAATAGAACTAAAAAATGTAGATTTCTCCTACCCTTCAAGGCCGGAAACTCGAATACTTAACAATTTCTCCCTTGCACTACCATCCGGGAAGACAATAGCCTTGGTTGGAAGCAGTGGCTCTGGAAAAAGCACAGTTGTATCCCTCATCGAGAGATTTTATGATCCTACTTCAGGTGATGATTTTACCTTCTAGTATTAATCACATTTCTACACAATGATGCCATAGGCATGAGATCATCATTGTAATACTCTTTCTTCATAGTGAAAATTTGTAGTAATGAGTGGACGTAACTCACATTGAGGTTGAATCACTATAAATCATTTTCAACTATTGTTTAATACCACTCAGGATAAGGGCTTAATCCGTAATACTAACTACACAGGACAAGTTCTGCTAGACGGGCACGACATCAAGACATTGAAGTTGAGGTGGCTGAGGGAGCAAATGGGACTGGTAAGCCAAGAGCCGGCACTATTTGCCACCACCATCAAAGAAAACATACTTTTGGGGAGACCTGATGCAAGTTTAGTACAAGTCGAAGAGGCTGCAAGAATTGCTAATGCACATTCGTTCATTGTCAAGCTCCCGCAGGGCTATGATGCTCAGGTTAGCTAACAGACATATTATATACACATCTTAACTTGGCAGTATTATTCTGCACTTAAATATCAAAGCAGCACTTCTATATTTGTTATCCAAAATTCAAATTATGACAAAATTCCTCAAACACTAGAGCATGGCATGTTTGTTCTTCACTTTGAGTATGAAGTTAAATTTTTATTTAATGAATCATGTTTGTTCTTCACTTTGAGTATGAAGTTAAATTTTTATTTAATGAATCTAACACTCTAAAATGTAAGTTTTTGACCCTCATCAATTTAACCTTGCTTGAAAGTTCTTAAGCTCAAATCAAGCCATCCTTGATAGGTATAGTAATAAACATGGCTAGAAGTCAGGCTCGATGTCCCATCAAATTGACATTTATAAGCCTCTTAGAATTTCATGAGGATGCATAGACTAAAGATGAAATTTATTAAAATAATAATTTGGCAATGGCAGGTTGGGGAGAGAGGATTGCAACTCTCCGGGGGACAGAAACAGAGAGTAGCCATTGCTAGGGCAATGCTCAAGAACCCTGCAATCTTGCTATTGGACGAAGCAACTAGTGCCTTGGATTCTGAATCGGAAAAGCTAGTGCAAGAAGCATTAGATCGGTTCATGATTGGAAGAACAACTCTAGTCATTGCACATCGCCTCTCCACCATTAGAAAGGCTGACCTTGTGGTTGTACTGCAGCATGGTACCATGTCTGAAATTGGAACTCATGATCAGCTCATTGCTAGAGGAGAAAATGGTATCTATGCAAAACTTATCAGAATACAGGAAGCAGCTCACGAAACTGCTCTCAATAATGCCAGAAAAAGTAGTGCCAGGTATATATCCCCTCTTAGTCTGACGTTGTTCTCCAATAATCTGATGAAAATTGAAAAGTTTTCTTGAGTTCAGCTCTAAGTATATGTAATGAACTGATGTCTTGTTTCTTGATGCGATTCTTCCTCTGCAGGCCATCTAGTGCGAGGAACTCTGTAAGCTCACCGATAATTACCAGAAATTCTTCTTATGGTCGATCACCTTACTCGAGAAGACTGTCTGATTTCTCTACTTCAGACTTCAGCCTATCCTTGGACGGTGCATATCCTAATTATCGACTCGAAAAGCTTGCATTCAAAGAGCAAGCTAATTCATTTTGGCGCCTTGCGAAGATGAACTCTCCAGAATGGGTTTATGCTTTGGTTGGTTCTATAGGGTCTATCATTTGTGGCTCTCTTAGTGCATTCTTCGCCTACGTGCTGAGCGCTGTTCTTAGCGTCTACTACAATCCAGATCATGCTTATATGATCAGAGAAATCGCGAAATATTGTTATCTTTTAATTGGTGTTTCATCAGCCGCACTTATATTCAACACGTTGCAGCATTTCTTCTGGGATGTTGTGGGAGAGAACTTAACGAAACGCGTGAGAGAGAAAATGTTTGCAGCAGTGATAAAAAATGAAATGGCGTGGTTTGATCAGGACGAAAATGGAAGTTCTAGAGTTGCAGGGAGACTGGCACTGGATGCCAATAATGTTAGGTCAGCAATTGGGGACAGGATTTCAGTTATTATGCAGAACTCTGCACTTATGCTAGTTGCCTGCACTGCTGGATTTGTATTGCAATGGCGCCTTGCCCTCGTACTCATTGCTGTCTTTCCTGTTGTCGTTGCAGCCACTGTTTTACAGGTTCGTAATCCCACAACTCACAAACATTGTTATTCAAGAAATCAGCAAAAAGTAGTTTTTACATTTTCGTACGATAAACTTATGCCCCTGTAAAATTTTCTATAGAAAATGTTCATGAGTGGATTTTCCGGGGACTTGGAAGGTGCACATGCCAAAGCCACACAACTAGCGGGGGAAGCTGTGGCTAATGTAAGAACAGTCGCTGCCTTCAATTCAGAATCGAAAATAGTTGGTCTTTTCGCATCAAGCCTTCAACCTCCATTGCGTCGCTGCTTTTGGAAGGGACAGATAGCCGGAGGTGGATACGGAATAGCTCAATTTTTGCTCTATGCTTCCTATGCCCTTGGTCTTTGGTACGCCTCTTGGCTCGTCAAGCACGGAATATCGGACTTCTCAAAGACAATCCGAGTTTTCATGGTCCTTATGGTCTCAGCCAATGGTGCAGCCGAAACTCTGACGCTTGCCCCCGACTTCATCAAGGGCGGTCGAGCAATGCGTTCGGTGTTTGAACTTCTTGACCGCAAAACTGAAATTGAGCCTGATGATCCCGACGCAACCACGGTCCCTGACCGTCTTCGTGGTGAAGTCGAATTTAAGCACGTTGATTTCTCTTACCCGACCCGGCCGGATGATTTAATTTTCCAGGATTTAAATCTTCGAGCCCGAGCAGGGAAAACTCTTGCACTTGTTGGACCTAGTGGTTGTGGTAAAAGCTCAGTCATTGCACTTGTACAAAGATTCTACGAACCGTTGTCTGGACGCATTATGATCGATGGAAAGGATATCCGAAAATACAATCTGAAGTCACTGAGACACCACATTGCTGCAGTGCCACAAGAACCTTGCCTCTTTGCCACCACCATTTATGAAAATATCGCTTACGGAAATGAGTCTGCCACCGAAGCTGAGATAATTGAAGCAGCAAACTTGGCCAATGCTGACAAGTTCATTTCATCATTGCCCGATGGATACAAAACATTAGTCGGGGAAAGAGGAATTCAGATGTCTGGTGGACAGAAGCAAAGGATTGCGATTGCTCGCGCATTGTTAAGGAAATCTGAGATAATGCTGCTGGATGAGGCAACAAGCGCGCTTGATGCGGAATCCGAGAGGTGTATACAAGAAACCCTGGATCGCGCCTGTGCAGGAAAAACGACAATTGTGGTAGCACATAGACTATCGACAATCAGAAATGCTCATGTTATAAACGTGATAGATGACGGGAGAGTAGCAGAACAAGGTTCTCACTCGCATTTATTGAAGAACTACCCCGACGGAATCTATGCACGTATGATACAGTTACAGAGGTTCAGCCATGGAGAAGCTGTGAATATGGTATTAGGTATGAGTTCTCAAGATCGCCAAGGCCAATGAGTCGAAGGAAAACAGCACTAGAAAGAAGTATTTCTATATACCCACACGTTATTTTTGGCTCCGTTGTTTTGTTCACCTTTTGGTGGAGTGTATCTTAATTTATCATAATATATGGTTCTTTAACTTCACATCTTTCTAATTTACCCTTGCAATACAAATAGCATGGACTTTTTATTTATTTTCTATGTAAACCATATAACCATACTTTTGTTCGCTTTAATCACAAAATGCACCATATGTTTATGGCCAGGGGTGTT
The DNA here is from genome assembly GCA_903798255.1 of Fraxinus quadrangulata. Classification (NCBI taxonomy): domain Eukaryota; kingdom Viridiplantae; phylum Streptophyta; class Magnoliopsida; order Lamiales; family Oleaceae; genus Fraxinus; species Fraxinus quadrangulata. The sequence continues at coordinate 166,686 of CAIGRB010087676.1, read as the reverse complement.
AAATGGGCGAGAGTTTGGCTCGCCGCCGCTCCCTAGGCAAGCTGGCCTGCGCTTTGGGACGAGTCGAGCACATGCTGACTCTCTCAGTAAAAGTAAAACTTATTTTGCACCACGAGCTCGTCCCATGATATTATTATTATTAATAAAATGTATATTTTTCTTAAATTAGCGAGTCGACTAGTAGCTTGCTCCACTTAACATCCGCCCTCAATTATCTTAAAACTAATTAATGCTTTATTACAATGAACAATCCACATAAATTAAGCCTTAATGCTTTATATTTTTATGCTAAAATATACCTTGAACGCTATAGACAATCAAAATGCATGGTATTATAAATTTGACATGCATTTAATTCCATTAAATTTGCAGTAAGTTATACAATAATTTTATTATATTTTTTTGTTTACAACTAGATTTGTAATCAAGCATGTTCTTATAAGTAATCCGTCATTTTCTTTTCATATTAGGTAGATTGATTCTAAATTAAATTAATCGACACCAAATTCGAGGTAAAGCTACTGCGGATAATATGTACATTTTGACTATGTTTAAACTAAAATTTAAATTATGCAACGCAATCATAAGAAATTGAGTGGCTACGAATTGATTGATTTTACTGGTCAATTTTCCATTGATTTTTAGCGTAAGTCTGAGGTCGTGGTAGGATGTCAAAATCGACGGGGTCATACAAGGGCAGCTTGATCACAACTCCATCTAACACGAGAGCATGTAATGTTGTAATGTCGCAAAATTGGCATAGATGGTTTCAGATATCAAAATCTTAAAAGGTACAAGGTTTGCCAATCCCGGGCTCTAACCCATTGCTACTCAGCAAATTACAGAAATACTAAGAATTAAACAAGAAAAAGAACTATTATAATTACATAAGATAATTGGGAAAAACGGATCAATTAACCATTTAAACCGTCGTCTAAACAAACATAAAAGAACACACGACATCTCTGTCAACATTATCCAAGAACCCAACAAGATAAACTCACATTGACATCAACTTTGGACCATTATCCGGCATTCCCATCCCAGCAGCTAGTTCGGCATCGAGTTGTGTGTGAGGTGCAGGCCCCATCATTTGCTTCACACTGCAAGAACAATATCAGCATTCTAATCAAAATATTGCTGAAGTACTTGGTTACAGGCCCAGGAAAGTGAATATTCAATTACTCAACCATAAAGGTAAAAGTTCAAAACATACAGACCAAGGAGATGAAATCAGTACAATTACCACCTAAAAAGCACACACTGAAGAGAAAATTTCGAACATGGGGATATGTATAACTTTGAACTGTAGATGAGCAGCTGGCAAAGGTGCTCCTCAGCCTGTCTATGCACAGTCCATAAAATTTGATTCAACAATACAATCATTGGTGGAGGCACAACTCGGAACCAAAGGGGACAGAATTTAAGTACGGAGAACTTTTTCAAGCACAATATATCATAATATTTAAAAAAAAATGTCATACAAAAAAGTCTCAGATTTCAGCGAGTCACTGGCCCCCACCTCCCTTTGCCACTGAATATAAGCTCATCGACTAAGGTTTATAAATACATATTAATACATCATTTTGCTATCTTGGTAGGACACATTATACTTCAGTTCATTTTAATTTTCATCTAAAATCCTTAAGCAAAGAAATTACCCCCAACATAACTTACCTTACAGATCTGTATCCCATTTTATATCAAATTAAATTAGAAGTAAAATAAAAGGAAAAGATTTAAAAAATGCTGTTGCCATTTTGTTGCTAACAGATGCAACCAAAAACACGGGCAAGATGCTGAACTTCCACTCTCTTTCTTACACACATGCACATAACTATATCAGAGAGAAGTGGTCTCTCATTCGGCATTACTTGCAGCAGTGATAATGTTTCATGCTTGCATTGGTTGGTAAGGGCTGGGAATCAGGTTAAATTTTGGAACAATAAGAGCATGTCTGATTTTCAGTACACATTTTTAATACCAAACGAGAAATTCGGCTTTAGCATTTCTAAAAGAATTTTACATCATATTTAATAGCACGACTGACGACTCAGCATTAAAATAAGGCTAAACAAATCACAAATGATAAAACAGAGAAAAAAACCAGGTTCTGAGATTTCTCAAAATGTCAGCTCTCAAATCTTGTGCTTCTTTGTTGACAATCATGGATTCTATATTATCATTTGCTGTCATAAGTGTTTTTTCTTTTAAATAAATATTTTTTTCTCAAGTTAACTTAAAAAAATACACTAGCCCTCCTGTGTTAAATCCTGGCTACATCATTGTTGCTAGGAGAGTTCAAGTTGGATTTAAGATGGCCAAATATTCAGATAGAACTTGATTGTTAGTCAAACATTCATCAATCTGGGAATGAACTTCAAAACTCAGTTCAGCTTTGCTTGTATACGGATCTAAGTAAATGTCTCATACTTCCTAAATTTTTAAGTTTGAAGATATCTGGATGCAGGAGAAGGTTGTCTAAAAAGGACAACTTATGGAGATCAGTGATACCTATACGCTACTGTTCTGTACCACCAAATTTCCACCAAAAAAAATAACATATACCAACATTGAATTGAATTCAAATCAGTTCAAGACACTGTATATATTCTTCAAACAACTAAACAAGAAAATGTCTGATATAAAAACACAAGCAGCATGAAAAACTATTTTTTTATATTTGAAATAGAACAATAATTTAATATGCAAAATCAATCAAGCATCACAAATTGAAAACTTATGGCATATAGAGACTCAATTGTACATACCGTCTCCTATGCTTTTTAGTGTTGAAATGCTCATCCCTCACAACCACGTTAGCGAAATACCGACTATAAAAACAAAAGTTAAAAAAACCCAATAACTAGAATTGAAAAGTCAGTAAGCTATTTTCCTACAGAGGTAAAATCAAAATGAAAAAAATTACTCGCAATGTAGACAGTAATATTGGCCCATTCCAGGGAGATCTTCGTCAACGGGCAAGGGTTTCCCGTCTCCCTCAGCTTTATGAAGCTCATCATAAACAGCATCGTCGCGTAAACAAGAAACAGTTAAGAAAACATCATTCGAATTAACAAAAAGTCAGCGTAAGATAGTAAGAAGTAGCTACAATAAAAAAGGATATCTTTAAGAAGAAATTTGGTGCGGCGAGCAGTTTTGTGAGAGTACCGGCGCTTCTTCACGCTCCTGTGCGGGCACTTTCCACCCATTCTTTTCCTTAATTTGTGAAATTAGGGTTTTCTTTTCTTCGATTTAGAATCCGAAACCATTGAATTAAGCGGCCTTCAGTTATATCATCCTATGCGAGCTTCGCGACGTCGTTGCGTATTGGGATTTAAAGAATCTTTTATCATTGGGCTAGTATTGTAAAGCCCTAATCCAAAGCCCATAAGCACATTAGAAGGATCTAATACCCGTTTTAAAATCTGCAATTTGGTAGAAGGGTAAAGACTTTCATATTTGTCGTGATCGTTATATAAATTATTTGGTGATTAAATGTTCTTGATTAAAGTGTATTCAGATTTACATAAATATATGAAGGGTTGACTTAATTGAGTAGAATTTGTTTGAACTCGAAATGTAAAGCAACTAATTCAGAAATCGGGTACGCGCAATCAATTGTTATAAAATTTGGTGATCGACATTTAGCAAGATAGGTATGGTGAAATCTTGAATCCTAACACTTATATCATAATTGGTTTGTCTTTCATTAAGCTAATTTCATTCATCATTCTTATATATCCACCCGTTTAAAAATTTTAACCTTTTGCAAATTTACTTAAATAAACAAGAATAAAATCAAATAAAATCTATCAATCTAAATCTATTAACTAATATTTATTCTCATTAAGTGTTTTTGAACCTTTTATATTTTTTAGACTTTACATTAAACTAAAATCTTCTTCTTCAACTAAAGCCAAAACAAATAATGGAAGAGACACCATTAGAGCAAATATATATAGTGAGGTTATGGCTGAGCTTCATTTTTTATCAAATTATGTTTTATGTTGTTTCAATGTATTGGTAGTTTTTAGTAAATGGGTTTATATGCTCAAAAATAAGCTCTTTGAAAATATTGGGTACCTTTACTAATATTATAAGCTCTTCTAGTTTGAACAACAAAATGATGATGTTGCTATCATTTTTTTCAATTTCACATTTCAAATATTTGAGAAGGAGCCAAATCCCGTATTTGATGGTCGACATCGCGATAGGCTTTGCATCTACGACTGCCTTCCCAACCGTTGAGACACTAAGTGAGTAATGGTATGGTTTTTCAATTTTGACTCGGAGGAAAAATACACCTATTACAGCTATAGTCTTGAGGCTAGAAAGGAGATCCCTTCCTATCTCAGAACTCAAAAGCACCCTGACCCAAAGTTAGATGTAGTACAGTGTTGTTGATGGTCTTCTTGTTGTAAATTTGTTGTTCAACATCAAATAAGTGGATAAAGGATGAATCAAGAAAAAAAAAAAGGAAAAACGTGCCCTAAAATGGTCTATGCGACCGCATAAGTAATTTAGGCTTGCGGTCGCATAGCAGTTTGTCGAAATACTTCGGGTAGCAAATGCTATAACTATGCGACCGCATATTTATAGCATATATGGTTACATAGTTGTAAAAATATGATTGTTGGCTGAATTTTTTCGAATTTTTTGGTGGTTTATTGATAAAACATTGCACCTCTTGCTTTGAGATTGAAACCACTTCGTATAGGATGATTGAAATCTATAAGTACTCGTTGTAATCATCCCAAAATATATGAGAAATTTATTGTATTATTCATCCACATTTTCAAAGAAATTTTTGTTCCTCTACATAATCAAATTCCTCTTTTTTACTTGTTTATTTTGAATATTCACTTTGCTTTTGGAGATCTTCATTAAAGTCTTATTTAATCCTACAAACTATTTACCAATTAAATTCTTAAAAGCATTGTAGAGGATGCAAATATTTTTTGAAGACAACGATATATTTTTCGTGATCAAGCATTTGCTAGATTTTATTCATGATCTTTTTTTTCTCCATTGATGTATTTTTTTGCTAACAATTTCAAATGATATTCGTCATTCTACTGCGATGGAGACGGAATCTATACTATCTACGATCAAAATTATGAATCAAGATTTAGTGCGTTTGGACAGATTTGATGGTGTCAACCTCACAATATGGTGAGACCAATTTAAATTCCTCCTTACGGCGTTAAAAATCTTCTACGTGCTTGATCCAAAATTAGAGCCAATTCCCGATGCAACAGACAAAGACACTGATGAGGTTCATACAGAAAGAAATAAACGAGAAGATGACGAATTAATATGTCGCGGTCACATTCTAAATGCGCTATCAGATTGATTATACGATCTCTATACCAACACCACTTCAGTGAAAGAGATTTGGTATGCAATTGAAAGTAAATATAAGGTCGATGAGGAAGGAACGAAGATATTTTTAATTTCTAAATATTTTGATTTCAAGTTTCTGGATAGTATTCCCTTATTACCTCAAGTGCAAGAGTTGAAAATAATTGTCAACAAATTGAAAGTGGTGAAGATCGAACTTCCCAAAACCTTTCAAGTGGGAACAATCATTGCTAAACTCTCGGGATCTTGGAAACGATATAGGAAGAAAATTCTTCACAATTCTGAAGATTTTTCCCTAGAAGATATTCAAAAACATTTTCGCATAGAGAAAGAGTCAAGGGTAAGAGATAAGATTGAAAGTTCATATGATGGCTCTTCGAAAGCCAATATCGTGGACAATGTGGACAACTCCAACAAGTATAAAAAGAAAGGAAAACTTCTTGGTCCCAAAAAGGATCGATGGAAGTTCAAAAACAAATCCAAAGAACCTTACTTTGTTTGTGGAAAACAAGGATATTATGCAAGAGATTGTATGCATAAAAAACAACCAAAGAATGAAGGACAAGTAAATTCCATTGATGATATTATCGCTACAGTGAGCGAAATCAATGCAATCAAAGGCAAAGTTCCGGGTTTGTGGTATGATAAATGTGCTACTATCCATGTTTGTTATGATAAGTTTCTTTTCAGAACTTATCATGATATTGAAAATGGTCAAGAAATCCAAATGAGAAATGAGATCAAAAGTGATTGGCAAAGATAATATGAAAATCATCTTTACTTCGGGAAAGAAGAACACTTTGATAAATGTTCTTCATGTACCAAAAATGAATAGAAACCCAGCAAGTGGAGTCCTATTGGGAAAACTAGGAATTAAATCTTTTTTTGAATCTAAAAAATTTGTACTAACCCATAATGGGCACTTTGTTGGAAATGGTTATTCTACTGAGGGAATGGTCAAGTTTTGTACTCTTGAGGATAATTCTAATAAAAAGAAATCATTTGTTTATGTTACTGATTTATTTAATTTATGGTATGGTAAATTAGCACACATAGGAGTTAGCATTATGAAAATAATGATAACATGTGGATTAATACAATGTAAAATTGATAACTTAGAAAATGTGAAATATATGTTAAATCAAAGATGATTGAAAAGTCATTTCATGGTGTAGTAAGATCAACAAACTTACTTGAACTTGTTCATTCTAATATTTGTGAATTGAATGACATGCTAACAAGATATGGTAGTAGATATTTTGTTACTTTCATTGATAATTGCTCTAAGTATACTTATGTATATTTGTTAAAGAATAAAAATGAAGTCTTTAGTGTCTTCAAAACATATAAAATTTAAGTTGAAAATCAATTAGGAAAGAAACTAAAAACTTTAAGAAGCGATAAAGGTGGAGAATATTTCCCTGATAAATTCAATATGTTTTTTTGAACAAAATGAAATAATACATCAATATTCTGCATTACGAATATTGGAACATAATGGTCTAACAGAAAGAAAGAATAGGACTTTCTTAGAGATGATAAATGCTATATTATTGAATTCTGAATTACCTTTTAATCTATGGGGTGAAGTCTTACTAAGTGCTTGTCATATAGTAAATAGGATTCCTATGGAAAAAAAATCTCCCCATATGAAATATAGAAAGGTAAATATTAATTATTTCAAAGTATGGGGGTGTCTTGCTTATTATAAGAACACGAATCTCAAGAGAACCAAATTAGGTCCTTGATGTATCAAATGTGCCTTTATTGAATATACTTTAAATAGCAAAGCCTTTAGATTATTACACCTTCAGTCAGATGTTATAATAGAATCAAGAGTTGTGGAATTTTTTGAAAATGTATTAGTAGTAAGAAAATCTCAAAATATTGAAGATATTCCGAATTCTAGAGAACCACAAGAAGAGACATCTATAAGAGATGTTGAATATGAATGTCGAAGAAGTAAGAGAACTAGAAAAGAAAAAGGTCGGATAAAATAGATTCCAACTTATTTCTTTCTACTTAGTAGAGGGAGATAGGAAGAAGGTTATAAGAACAACTCCTTTTGTTCTTCAAGTGGAAAGTGATCCTAAAACCTATAAGGAAGCATTATCTTCTAGAGATTGTATATTCTGGAAAGAAGCGATAAATAATAAAATAAATTATATTATTTCAAATAATATTTGGGAAATAATTGATTTACCAAAAGGTTCTAAAGTCATTGGTTTCAAATGGGTGTTTAGAAAGAAATACAATTCCGATGGAACTCTTAACATCTACAAAGCTAGATTAGTAGTTAAGAGGCATCGTCGAAAGAAATGAATGGATTACTTTGACACATATGCACTGTGGCTAGAATAACCTTGATAAGGATTTTGTTTGCACTGTCATCAATTTATGATTTACGTGTTCATCAAATGAATGTAAAGATGAAATTTTTAAATGGAGATCTCGAATAGGAGATCTATATGAAGCAACTAGAAAGGTTTATTCTACCGAGGAATGAACATAAGGTGTGAATTAATCAAATACTTTTATGGATTAAAACAAGCTCCTAAAAAGTGACATGAGAAATTTGACTCTAAAATATTGTCAAATGGTTTTAATTATAATTCGGTAGACAAAATGTCTTTGCACTAACGTAAATGAAAGTGTAATTACTTTAATATGTCTATGTGTTGATGATATGTTGATCATCATCAACAATATAGATGGAATCAAAGAAATGAAGAGAATTCTATCCTCTATGTTTAAGATGAAAGATCTTGAACAAGTGAATAATATTCTTGGTATCAAAGTTAGAAAGGATAATGTGGGTTTTACATTGAGCCAATTGCATTATATTGAAAATATGATAAATAAGTTCAAACACTTGAACATCAAGGAGGCTAATACTCATTTGGATCCAAGTATCAAATTGATAAAAAAAATGATGTAATGTGAGCACGGAGTCAAATGCGTCAAAGTCAAGCCCCGGGAAAGACCCGTTGATTATCGAAGGAAGTCAAATGACACGTTCAAGTTATGGTGATGACCCGGCAAAGCAAGTGAAAGAGGTGATGAGATTGCTCGTTTAAGTTATGGTAGACAATATGGTGATCTTGGCAAAGAAATGAGCAAGTTCCGTGTTGGGGTCGACAGTTGAAATGGGTAAGAACAACTTGATTCGAGTGGACGAAAACGGATGCCAAATCTACTACCATGCGACCGCACAGTAGAAAACACCATGCAGTTGCATGGATTCATTCAAGGAATTCCAGGATGCACTTCAGATGAATCATGCGGTCGCATAGGCCAAAAGTGAGGTGATATTTTCCTTTTTCACAGATTTCCTAATTACAATAGAATTATACTTTTACCATAATTTTGTAATTTTGAGAATATTATGCACGGTTTTAGCTCGATTTTAGGGCTAGTATAAATAGGATTTTCATTATTCATTGTGGATACACAACACATTATAGAGAATGATTTTACGAGGCAAATTTGCTTTCAATCTATTGTTCTTCGTTGGACAATTTGCGAACTTATTAAGAATCGTTCTTGTGACATTCAAATTAACCGGGTGAGATTTTCAAATATTCAATCAAAAGAGTCAACATTCGTTTACGTTTTGTTGGTTATTTTGATTCGTTATTTTCAAATCAAAATCTAGAACTTTGGTTCTTTGGCTTTCTTGGGTTCGATTTCAATTTCGTTGTGGGTTTCGTAGTTCTTCGTTATGCGGGTTCGCATCAATTGGTATCAGAGTTTAGACTTCAAAATTAAGATTATATTTTTTTCCTTTTTCGTTTGAGTCTTTATTTCCTATTTCTAGCGTTCTATGTTTTCTTATTTTTTTAGTCTTTCATTCGTAATTTTCCGGTCAAAAACTCAAAAGTTGTTTATGTGCTCATTTTGTGTCCAAATCAACTTTCGTTTTTCTCGCCAGTGTCCGTTGAATTTCCGAGTTAAAAAATTCAGAAAATTCAGAAAATTCTATGAAAAGTCAAATTAAAAAAATGTATATTTTTTATTATTTATCTCGGAAGTCGCCGACCAATTACGTTTTCTATTGTGTAAAATTCCAAAATCTCACTCAAAACCCGGTTTGAATTTTACGAGAATAATTTCTGATTTAGTATGTAAGGAAATTAATAAAGTGTGGAATAATTTCTCTTACACATGTTAAGTCTAGTGAGAACTTAACTGATTCGTTTACTAAACCTCTCACGAGAGAGTTAATAAGATTGACATTAAATATGATAGGGTTGAAACTCTTTAATTAAATCCATCAATGATAGCAACCTTATCAAAATTATACTAAGCAAGTATATTTAGGTTCAATGGTTAATAACAAGTCATTCGATAAGTGGATGAATTTCAACACTATTAAATTTATTAACCCTATCTTTGGTAAATAGTGTTGGTTGTTACTGTTGGAGGGATGGATTACAATTAAAATCCATAATAAAGTTCAGTACATGGTACAAATATTTCTAAAAGTAATAAAAATACTGAAAAAACTTCACCTATGTAAACTTTGAGGTGGTGCCACCTCATTAGGGAGTTAGAGTTATCTCTCTTTAAAGATTTATAGAAAATGATAAATGTAAGGTCATATTAGCACTAAGCGAGTTAGAGAAACTTGTGAAAAATATAACACTTGTGTGTGTGATTTTATCAGTATTATCTTAAGGAATAACTGGTTCAAGGTGTTCTAACTACCTAAATTTCGATAATGCTTTATGAGATTTACACTATTGTTATATTCAAATCGACAGATATCTAATCATTATGCATGGGTGTCGATAATTGATTATGTGATTAATATTGATTTTGAATAAATGGGGAATTGTTATAAATTTGTTGTTCAAAATCAAATAAGTGGATGAATGATGAATTAAGAAAAGAAGGAAAAAACGCGCCCTAAAATGTTCTATGCGACCGCATAAGCCATTCAGGCTCGTGGTCACATAGAAATTTGCCAAAATATTCGAGCAACAAATGCTATAACTATGTGACCGCATAGTTATAGCATATGCGATCGCATAGTTGTAAAAATATGACCGTTGGCTGGGGTTTTTTGAATTTTCGGGTGGTTTATTGATAAAACATTCTACATATTGCTTTGAGATTGGAACCACTTCCTATGGGATGATTGAAATTTATAAATACTTGTTGTACTTGTCTCAAAATATATGAAAATTTTATTGTATTATTCATCCAACTTTTAAAAAAAAAATTTGTCCCTCTACATAATCAAATTCCTCTTTGCTTTTGGTGATTTTCATTAAAGACTTATTTAATCCTACAAACTATTTGTTAATTAAATCCTTAAAAGCATTGTAGAGGAGGCAAATATTGTTTAAGGACAATGATATATTTTTCGTGATCAAGCCTCTGACGGATTTTATTCATCATCTTTTTTTCTTTTTTTCTCCATTGCTGTATTTTTTGCTAACACTTCCGTATGCTTGAAACTAGTTTCTTAAAACATTGTACAATTCATTACTTTTCTCTTACAAATGACTTAATGCTTACGGCCATGTGTCATTGGTTTGTCTTTCACTGAGTATGTTTACTTGGAAAGTAATTCAAAAGGCAATTACTACCGCAACCATATTGTTGAATTTTAATTTTAAAGTGTCATTCCTTGTTTCTTTTTCTTTTTTTAATTTTTTGTTAGTGATTATCGTTGTCCAACATATTTGTAGACAAGCAATAATCTAATGAGGAGAAATGCAAACAAGGTGATTGATTTTTTTTTTGGAAATTGTAGAAATTTATTAAATCATATGCTATCTGTTTTGTTAGTACAAGAGAGAAAAAGCCTCAGCTTTAACCTTAATTATTTATAGAGAGTTTGCACACACACACACACACACACGACATTGATCTCCTAAGCATCGGTGACGTCACACACTACGATATGTGGTGTAATAAGTTTTGTAACCAACTATTATCTCTCTCCACATATTGTAATGTACGTATTCCCGAATACTTAGCTTATGTTAAGCACTAGTAATGTGGCATAGTACAATAGTTGTGTAATTAGTTTTGTAATCAATCATTATCTCCTACCACCTAGTGTGTCATGACATCTGAGTGCTTAGAAGATCGATCATGTATATATAATTTACTTTTTGTTAAACTTTGTGAATATATAGTTTTTAAACGAATGATTTAATAAGAGTAATGTTAGAATGTAATGCGGATTAATATAATATTTTTAAAAAAATTTAAATTTTTTAATAGGGATAAATTTAGATTGCGATATATATATATATATATATATATATATATATATATATATATAT
>CAIGRB010087676.1:116817-154935 GCA_903798255.1 Fraxinus quadrangulata | reverse complement strand
ATATACAAAGTGGTGTGGATAAATAGTATTTAAATGAATGAATTTGATAAAGATAATATTGAAATGTAATGTGAATGAATATAACATTTTTTTTAAAATTTTTATTGGTGATAGATTTAGAGCGTGATAGATTGAATTCGGAATATAATAAAATAGCTCCAAGGTGGGGAACAACTCTATAAAAATGATGGATATAAATAGAGACTTCTTATAAAAATTCCAGTTACGCAATTATTTCAGTTACCAACCTTTAGTTTACCAATATATCTACTACATAGAACTTGTGATGTCAAGATTATTACTTATGGTACTATATTACCTTTTTCTAATGCATAATCTTGTCCTCTTTTATGCTCTAGCAATGTGATTTTGCTTCTTTGTGTTCCCTAACAACCCCATCTTCAACACGGTTGTTGGGCTTCAAGGAGTTTTAAAATTGCTACTTTGCATATATGAAGAGATCTTGTTGGGTTTGACACTCAATAGATTTGGACGATGATTTAAAATAGTTGTCGAATAATTTATTGACACCATAAATTTTTTATTGTCTATAGTGAAAACTATTGACTTGGTCCCAAAATTTTTATCCAATTAAGGACTTTCTCCGTCATCAATTTTGTGTGTTGTTTATATTATTGATTTCATACGAGCTGACAATTTAACATAGGGTAGTTAATTCACGTGAATTGAATCTAGGGTAATTAATTATTGTTACTTGTTGCAATTTAATCAACGATAATTTTTAATTCCGCATTATTCACTTATTCATTTTATCTAAGTGATTTTAGGGTCGAACTAGTAACTTTCAATTTTGAAAGATCAATTAAAGATCTTTAGGGTTTGGATATTGTTGAATATGGTTTTCTGGTATCGTAATGGTAGAGATTTAAGGATTTTTCCAGCAATAATGGAGGGATTGATATTTGAAATGAATGACATAAAAATGTTAAGAGAATTATGTGGATGTTGAGGATGATAATGATGATGTTTCGGGGTATGGATGGTGATTGTGATGGTTTGAATCTAATTTGAAATCGATTTTGAGAGTAATTAGATTAGGACGTAATTGGGGATTTGGTAATTGTAATTGGAGGATTTGAGTGTGGATTGTTTGGTTGAGCCGATTATGCCTTCTAAATTGATATTATTTCTTGGTGAGAAGATGTTTTTCTTTTTCATTTTTTTCTTTGATATTGCAATATTGTTTGAAACGAAATTGATACGTTGTATTATATGAATATTAATGTATGTAGTGTAATTTCCACAGAAAAATTAAAAACTCTTAACTCTACTCTTTGACCCATGTGTCTTTAATAGATCTTGTTTCTTGCACCTTAAGGGATCTGCAGCCAATTTTCAAAAATTAGCTTAAAGTCCAAAGTTAATCCCCTATTTGATTCCTATTATTTCTATCAAAATGCATTTTGTAATATTGAATTTTTTGAGAATGTATGATTAAAAAGTAAAAAAAAAATATTTACACGTAAAATATTTTATTGTGAGAATGTGTGATTGAAAAAAAAAGTCTTGAAATAATGTGAATCAAACAAGGGCTAAATTTTCTGTTCAATGCTCTGATGCCTTATGAGGTTTTAGATCGCGCATGACCCATGACGCAAAGAAGCCATTAGACCGTGCCTTCCGTCCTCATCTCCATTACCAACATGCAACAATTGAAGGCACCAATATGGATGGCCTGATATTGGCGAGAAGCACTGAACAATGCTGGTAACTGCAGTAGCAACCGTGCATGCCGCCTTGAACTCAAGTTCATCAGGGTGTGACCCAAATTCATCTAGGTCTGCCACGGGTGGCTCTCGCGGAGTTGTTGACATGTAGGTTGCTGCCTGTGGCTCTTCCCTATCTTGGACGTTTATCATGGAGGGAAGTAAACTATTTTATATAATCACCAAAAAATGAAGTTCTAATTTGCAACAAATTGAGGAAAGCGCATTGATGGATATAAACAAAGGTAGGTAATCGCTAAAATAGCCACGTGTCAACTAATCATTATATCTCGGAATAATTTCTAAAGGATGAGCAGAATAGATATAGTTGGAATTACGATCATGAACAAAAATGACAAAGTTAAATTAAGTTGCCTTAGATAACCTTTATACTGACCGCTACACGACAATTGTTGGACCATTACGGGGACAAATTTTGTCTATTAGGGAGAATGTGGTCTACCAAAAAGAAAATGACTTTCTAAATATAAGAATTTTATCATATTCATAAATAGTGAAGTTGTCCTCGCATGCAAAGAGTACGACTAATAGAACTCCATTGCAACTTATACATAACCCCTCTTAGAAACAAATTTATTTTGGAAATGTTATAATAACTACAATATAAAGATATTACGACTAATATTATGTCATTCTAGGTATTAATAAAACTAAGGAGGTCATTTTGAAAGTATCAGCCAAAAAATAGGCCATTTTGCTTAAAAGGAAAAATGGGTTATATGTAAAACATATCTGTTGACTTAGTCCATTTAAACACTTCGTTAAAAACAATGTGAAAGTGAGCAGCTTTTTAAAACAGTTTTTATCAAAAACAGAGCAAAAGGATAAGGATAAACACTTACGTTAAAAACGAGATGGCCATGAACCTTTTCAACAAGTTTTGTCAGAGAGAAGGTGGATACAAAAAATTAGAAGCCCACTGTAAACTGAAATTTCATTCATCCTTCACAATTTACAAACCACAAATTCCTTTCCGGTCGTAGAACTGAAACTTTTGGTTCATTGTTCACAATTTACAGATCATTCCTTTCCCGTCGGATTTTCTCCGACGGGAAAGGGAGAGGTTTTCATTTTCAGGGTGGGTACGTTTATATGTTTGGTTCGTGGTTAAAACTTGGTTTATTCAGAATCATTTTTTGTACTTGACATTAATGCTCGATGAAATGGTTTTAAGATGTTTATATAATTCTTCTATTCAAGCTTGTTTGTGCGCACATAAAATATTTTCCTTTTATTAGTCGGAACTGTGAGATGAGATAATAGGTTAATCGATCAACGGGTCAAGCAGGTTGTAGAGGCTGGAAGAAAGTTTTGAGATCCTCCCACGTATTTGAATATCTGTAGTGAATCGAGTAGGGTTTGGTTTCTTTTAGTTTAGTCCATTTACATTTTTCACTAATTTCTTCTTTGTTCTTTGCAGATGTTGGGGAATCAAGATCGCTTGTTAACTAATAGTGCTACATAAAAAGAAGAAGGTCTCACGGAATCAAAAAGAATGTTAAATGAATATTTTAGTGGCAAATCTATTTATATATATAATTACATAATATGATACAAAACAAATTGAACACTAGTATCTGTAAATTTTATGTAGATATTCACCATGCTTAGTTCTTATTAGCTTATGTGTGTTATTTTTCATTGTCTTCAGTTGAGTACAATTGCACCGACGTACCAAAGTCCAATGATGAAGAAAGCCACAACCTGCAGCAGCAGATGAATGTGGAAGTGCTTGTTTCCGAAAAGTACTGGCCCACTAGAAGCTCCATGATGTGAATCTTGTTTGGAAAATCGAAACGCTCAAGTTAGTGCAAAATAATATTACGAGATATTATAGATATTTTTTCCTGCATTGTATACAAAATATTTGATCGATAAAAGGTTATAGGGTTTACTCCTTGAGAAAAACAATGGAAATTTTGATGTTGCGGGTTCACGCCCATGGAGGTTTTTATGTGCTTGGACACCTCGAAAATCTAAACACTTGATTGTTTCTCTTTTATAGAAAAGTTGGTTTTCCTTATTTCATACAAACCTGCACGTAATTATAACTTATGATGTAATAATTATTTCTCACCAGAGGATATTTACCTTTCTATGAAGGTGGTCGTTGCCTCCTTGATGCCCTGGCAATGCTCTTTTACTTCATTGTGTTCCCAACTTCTTAGGCACTATCCATTCATTAACTTGGTTGGTTTGGAGGAGTCCTATGGTAGCTGCTTTCGATCTATGTAGGGACATCACATTCTCAACTGTATCCATAATACTAGAAAATGCATAAACCTATAAAAAAATGTGAGTGGAACCTCACAACATATTAAGTTCATTCCTACTGTTTTGGAAAATACAAGTACATAACATGATTTTGCCTGTAGCCCATCTGGATTTGCATGCCTTACAGTGGAAGCTGCATTAGGAATGGTATTGCCTGCTGAAGATATACGCTACATTAGATATGGAAGGTACCGTGTCAAATTTTATGTGCGAAAGTTAAATATTTAGGGCGATACTAATAGTTGTCACTGATAGTATAAGGAAATCATTTCAGATCTATTACCTCAGAAATGATAAAATCATTTAACATTTCCTGTATAGCTTAGCCGGTCCACATGACGAGCAATGCTGCTGATATCTGTATGTCTTAAAGTGTACATCCTAAGGATGCATCTGTATTTATTCCTGATGTGCTTTTAAATTCACCTTTATTTCCTTTAACCGCATATTCTTTATGGCGGCAAGTCTTTAACCTTCACGAAATTTCCTTCTTCTTTTTTCCCCTCCCCCCTCCTTTTTTTTTTTTTTTTGCTTATTTAGTAATTCTGTATTGGAATTTTTTGTCATTTATTGGAACTTCCCCGGTTTTGATATGACCTAAAATTATAATTAAGTAAAAAATTGTAATTCGTTAAATTGATTCTTGGAAGAGTTTTCAAGATGCGATTTACTTTAGATTACAACAATGAGCAAGTCTCACTATTCGCTTATCTGGAAAAAACAGTGAATTTGCTAAGGGCAACTTTAAATTATGAACATTAGAGCTTGACTTGTAGGTTCATTGAACTTTTGGGCATTTTGACTATTTGTATACCCCAACTTGCACCTTAAACTGGGATAGCAGTCAAAATTCCAATTGATGTTTGTGTTCACTTAAAATTTCCTACGGCATTTAAAATGATATTATGACTTCGCACAAGTTAACTATAACATTTGTAAGAATTAGTTATATATCTAGGGCTATCAATGGATTGAATTTTTATCCGAATCTAATGAAATTAATAGGAGGTGGATTTTAGGTCTTAGACCGATAATTCAATCAAGATCTGAATCCAATAATCCGATCGGATTATTAGGTCGGATATTCGATAACAAAGTAAATCGAAAATGGATTTAATAATCAAATATTCGTTAAATTATCAGATCGGATCCATAAATTATTCTCATTAGATTGGATCAAATATGGCAGATCTGGTCCATATTCAATCCATTTACAACCTTATATATACGTGGTATACGATATTTTTGTTTTTAGTTATATAACTAGTAGGCAAAGTAATTTTCTTTTGTGAAAATTCATTTATTATAAAATTATTTCCATAAATGATGTCTTATCCCTTTGTTGTTAGAATTATTCATGTCCTTGTTAATATCATTAATTCATTATTTATGGTTTTGATTTAAGGAGGAAAGTCTTAGGGAGAGATCACGTTATGAGCACTTGAGTGAGAAACTGCATATTTTGATATAGGATAAATTACATATCAATTTTGTTGATTTAATGTTGAAACAAGCAAAGTAGATCATCGAAGAGCTGATCAAACCTGTGGTATTTATTTGATGCTCATTCTTTGTATTGTTTATTTGTGGAAATTTAGAAATAAAAAAAAAAAAAAAATAAAAAAAAAAGAAAAGAAAAGAATTTTGGACGTGGAATGGAGTGCATGATGAATACATATATGAGAGAAGGAAATAATAGGATATGCTTTAAAAGGGAAACTATTTCTTCATTTATGAAATGTTAAGTAGTAGGGAGATAACATTAACAATATTACACTCAAGTCACTTTTATGCACTCGTTTTGAAGATGCCATAACTAAAGAACCTATGGTATCATCTATGATCTAACCTATGATTGAGTTGATGTCATTTTATGATCCAAAAGATAACTAAAAGAGCACCTCGAATTGACGATGTTAAATACAACTAAGAATTTGCAGCTTGAGTAAGAGACGAGACGATAAAATGATGGAACAAGAGGAGGATAATGAATTCTTTTTATGGCTGGTAATGAACAAGATTTGAGCTTTTTTCCATGAGTATGTTTGGAAAGTGTATATAAACGGTTTAAACTATAAATAATTAAACGAGTGGTGGATAAGTAGGTAATTATTTTGAGTCTTTTGAAATATGTAGATGATTCAAAATGACTTGAGTAGAATATTTTTGATATTATCTAATACTCCCTACTAAACATGTTATAGATGAAGAAACAGTTTCATTCTTTTAAAGAATTTCCTATTGCTTATTACTCTCGTATAAGTATTCATCATGCACTAGATTTCACGCAAAAATTCTTTTTTCTTTTTTTTTTTAATTTCTAAATCTCCACAAATAAATAACGCAAAAGAATGAGTATCAAATAAATATCACAGGTTTGAGCAGCTCTTCAATGATCTCCTTTGCTTGTTTCAACCTTAGATCCACAATATTGGTAGGTAATTTCACCTTTATCAGAATATGCAGTTGCTCATTCAAGTGCTCGTAACTTGGTTTCCCTCTAAGACTTTCCTTCTTAAATCGAAACAATAAACAATGAATAAATGATATTAACAAGGACATGCATATTCCCAATGACAAAGGGTTAAGAAATCATTTAGGCAAATAATTTGATTAGAAATAATAAAAAAATTTAGAAAAGAAAATTACTTTACCTTGCCAGCTATATAACTATAACGATAATGCAGAATAAAATTTACTTACTCTAGTATATGATATTTTCAAGATTTCTCACCAGTCAAATATTTGTATACATTCCATTTTCTTTCTTCTACACTTGCCTTTCGAGGCTACATCCCTCGCTTTGGATATTATTTTGGTCTAGCATCCTCATTGTTACTCGTCAATTTTTATATGAACCCCTTGGTAATTTTGAATTCATAGGATCTTTCGAAATCTTTTCTATAGTCTAAAAATTTAGAACACTAAATCTTTTATACATACTGTCATTGAGTATCCTTCTTTACATATACAATTTGTGACTTAATAAGTAACCTTCTGCCAATTGACATCAACAGGCAAGATTCATAATATGCTGGGAAGAATCTGTGAGTGTACATAAGGTAAATATGCATCGTGTTGTTTCTTTCCTATTAGTCAGTGATGGATAATTTTTTGATACTTCACAATGATAATGAGACTTGCAGAGCGTGCCATATACACAGTTTTTTTCTTGATGATGCTTGATTTTTCTGTTTTATGTTTACATGCATTATGATTTGATTGTACTATTTGCAGTTGTGATTGGCTGATTTGTTGACAAACATTTCTTAGGTGATGCTTTAGTTCAGTGCGCATGGAAGCACTATTGTATAAGCTAGATTTAAAATTGAAAGAGCTCTCTCTTATTTTGCCAGGGTCAAATAGTATTGAACTATCAAATGGGTAATTTTGCCATGAGCTTGAAATTTTTGATAAACCACTAGTGGGTCCTTGCTTGTTTTAGTACTTTTATTAATATTTACTTTCAAATTCGAGCGATTTGAATATGTCTGACTTCTCTTTTCTTTTGTTTACTTCTGATGCTTCTTTTTTGACTAATCCTCACTAGATCTTTGTTAAATATGTTTATTGTTATGATTGATATCACTTGTTGTGAAACCAACCACCAGATTGAAATGTTGAAGTTATATGACACACTATGAAATATTTGATCAAGAATAAAAGAATAAAGAAGAGAAGAATATGGTAGAGAAATTAAGAGTTTTATTAACCAAGAATAATAGAGAAAGAAAATTATAATGATTCTAAAAGCTAGTAATCATATATCTCACACATTAATTTCTTACAAATTGTAGAAAAGAGCATAGTATTTATAGGCAACTATGTAGGGGATATCCAAAACCCTAATATGTGAGTTGTAGTTGAAATAGAATGCAAAAAATGAGTTAAAACAAGAAAACGGGTTTGGATCGGTAATACTGTCGCTCGAGCGACGAGTTAGCGACAGACAGGCAAGTCTCGAGTTGTTTTTATGTCGACCTTGCTCAAGTGTCCAATTAGCGATAGGCTAGCGAAAAAGCGACGACTTTTCTTCCCGCTCCGCAATTCAACATCTTCAAGTCCAATACAAATTTCAACTCCCAATGGGCTTCCAAAGTAGAACTTCAACTTGACATAGGATTTCAATAGCATTCTAAACTTGAATTCATCATGACGTGCACTTCAATTAGAATTCTTCAAACACTTCAACAACAGAATTCGAGTCACACCCAAATTTCAATAATCTCCACCTTGACATGAATTCCACTAAGGAATGAACCGACTTTTTTAACAATATCCAAAAAATTAATTTCTCCAATAAAAACAAAAAATAAAAATCCACCTCTTCCAATGAATCCAAACACTACTCTGCAGAATTACCTCAAATTCCCAAAAAATCATAATGATTTTAAATTAATCAAAATGGATTGTAACAAACCTCAAAGCAGAATCAATACCAAATGCTTTTACAGAAGGTTCCTTGCTAGATTGTACACCTTCTACTTCACTTAAAGCATGCTCAACAAAATCAACATCCACATACATTTGTCACTTGGTCCGTCCTTAGAAACTGAATACAATGGCACCGTAGGTGATGATGGCAAAACGGTATTATACATATCTTCGAAATTCCACTTAGTTGTATTCTTCAAATCTGACAATTTATGAGCTCCTAAAGGTATTGTACCAAACTGAATGTCCATCACGGTACTGAACCTATGCTGACTAACTTTTCCAAATTCTGCACAACCCTGGAAGATGTATAATTGAGAACTTTTCCGTCCCTCCATTACAACCTGGGCACCTTTACAAATTTTCAAGGCTCCACCTCCACCAAAGAACTCATAATCTTTTGAATCAATAATAGGCAAAGAGATGATATTCTTCTTTAAATCTGGAACATGTCGAACCTGGCCAAGTGTTCTAATTGTTCCATTTAAAAGCTTCAATCTGACTGTACTAGTTCTAGCAACCCGACAAGATGCGTTGTTTCCTATAACCACGATACCTTTAGAAATCGTTACATATGGAGTAAACAAGTCCTTATTAGGACACATATGAAACACACATGTTAAATCAAGAATCTAATCCTCCTCTGGTTTAGATTCGACGTCAGAAATAGTCAAGAGATCTCCATCAATGTTTTCCGCGAGGTTTGCTTTGCCTGAAGTATCTAAATTTCTACTTGCAGCCATCATTTCTTTATTCTGCAATTTTTAGCAATCATTCTTCAAGTGTCCCTTCTTCTTGCAGTAGTTACAAATCTGATTACTGAATTTAGACTTCGATCTGACCCTTCCAGAATCACCATGAGCAACTAAGTCTTCTCCATCTCGGCCTCAGAAACCAGATGCTTTATCTTCTCTTTTGAATACAAAGTATCATACACTTCCTCTATGGTGAGAGTATAACGACTATACAAGATATTGTCTCTAAATGAAGAAAACGAAGCGAACAACAAACACAATAAGATCAAGGCCAAATCTTCATCATCATATTCTACTTCCAAAGTTTTCAAATCAACGAAAATCTCTTTAAATATAGTCGGGTGATCTTCTAATGATCATCCTGCCATGTGATGAAAGTATAACCACTGCTTTAGATGCAATTTGCTTGTAAGACTCTTGGTCGAGTACAATTGCTCCAACTTCAACCATAAAGCAGCTGTCAACCTCTCCTTTTGAAGAATGGAATTTGATTGATGAAGATGAATGTGAGAAACTGTCCTTTTATCCTTCCGTAATTTCTCATTCGCGGTCAAAATTGCTGACATCTTGTCAATTCCCAGTAACGCATCATCCAAATCCAGCTGTGCGAGTACTATACGCATCTTAACCTGCCATAGCGAAAATCTAGTGCTTCGATCCAAAAGTGGAATGTCATACTTCATGGAAGTCATCACGAATAAAAACTTCGAACAAATCAAACCTTACGCTCTGCGGAATTGTTGAACCTTGAGCTTTGATACCACTTGTTAGGATTGATATCACTTGTTGTGAAACCAATCACCGGATTGAGATGTTGAAATTATATGGCACAATATGAAATATTTGATCAATAATAAAAGAATAAAGAAAACAAGAATATGACAGAATAATTAAGAGTTTTATTGACCAAGAATAATGGAAAAAGAAAATTATAATGATCCTAAAAGCTAGTAATCATATATCTCTCACATTAATTTCTTAGAAATTGTAGAAAAGAGCCTAGTATTTATAGGCAACTAAGTAGGGGACGTCCAAAACCCTAATAGGTGAGTTGTAGTTGGAATAGAATATGAAAAATGAGTTAAAACTCGAAAACGGGCTTGGGCCTGTAACACTGTTGCTCAAGCGATAGGAGCGACGGGGTAGCGACAGTCGAGCGAAAAGTCTTGGGTTGTTTTTCTGCAGACCTTGCTCGAGTGTCCAACTAGCGGTAGGCTAGCGAAAAAGCGGCGACTTTTCTTCCCGGTCCGTAATTCAACATCTTCGTGTCCAATACAAATTCCAACTTTCAATTGGCTTTCAAAGTAGGATTTCAACTTGACATAAGATTCTAATAGCATTTCAAACTTGAATTTTTCATGGCGTGCACTTCAATTAGAATTCTTCAAACACTTCAACAACATAATTCGGGTCACACCCAAATTCCAACATTTCTCATTAACTTGGTCAAAGCATAGGGTCATTGATTCAAGAAGTGGGTTACCATAGGATTAAAAGTTATAGAATTACTGAGTTATATTCGTGTGTGTATAAATTTCTTAATTATTGAAATATAAATGATAAAATCAATTTGATTAATGTGTTTCCCAAGGCTTCTATATAACTTATAATCTTTTATTTAACATGTATGTAAAGTGACTCAAGTGGAATAGAGCTCGAGTTTCTTCCCACAATGATGCAGGTTCAATTCTAGGAAACGTTTCAGGCAACTGTTTGTTTTTCTATTGCCGGGTGCTTAGTAATTTTTTTAAAATAAAAAACCTGTTTTCTATGATTGTTTTGACAAATGTTTTAACATTTCATGTGTAAACTTATCCACTAAGCGAGATGAACCTGTCTTCTCAACGGGTGGCCAGTTTCCAGCCCAGACAGGCCAGTCCATTCTGATTTTATGGTTTTAGTAGCTATGCAAAATAAGCTCAATAGGACCATATTTTGCAACTCTGTTGCATTACTTGCAATTGTGACTTGGGTCATACATCTCTGCATTATCTATAGCTGATCTGCATTATCCGTAGCTTCGAGTTCCCACTTTCCTTTTAGAGTGGTTGAAGATTAAAGGGTGACCCTCCCTTTTCCTGATCCTCTTTCTACTAGAATATGATTTGCAGGTTTCCTAGAAACTAACTTACATTAAATATTGGAAATTCATGTTATATATTAGCCTAACAAAGGTGATTTTTCTTCAAACTGATTGTGCATATGGAGTGAATAACACAGAGCCATAACTTTTGTGTTCATGTGAATGGTCCAGGTTATCTTAAAATAACATTTGTGTTCATGTGAATGGTCTAAAGCTGCCTGCTTAATGCATAATACGACAAGAAAGAACAATATTATAGTAGGTTTTGTTGTTGTAGCGGCATATCTATCTTGCCAGATCTCAAACTTTTTCCCAGATTATGTAAATGACATTTATCATCAAGTAGTTTGCAACGTGCTGCTATATATGGCCAACTAATGCCATTATTTTGCGCTAATTTGTTTCTACGTCGGCTAGTAAAGAAACAAGTTCGGTGATACAATCAATATAATTAACTTGAATTGCAGGGATTGCCGGTTATTCACGGATCAAAGTTCTGAATGATGCTGGTGGGTGGAAAGATCAAACCACGGTAGAGGTTTATTACTTATTTCTAAATATCAATATTATAGCCTTAAGATCATTTTCTAATTGGGTTACCTATTTCTTTTATTGCATTGTAATCCCAGCAACTGTAGTAGCTCATGAAGTCAATCCCCCAAAGCCACTTACATTTATTTTCGAGCTGGCTTTACCATTCTTAATGCAACTTCCAATCTTAAGGCATGCGAACCCACGTAAGCTACACGCAAAAATCTTGTTCTATTTTTCGATTAGAGTTTGAATAGAATACTATGTTATGAAGATCCACTTACTTCATCACAGGTTTATGCATATTCTGGTATTCTGGATGCTGTTTGAGAATATGATGTCTCTTCATAGATCCAAAGCAGCAATCATAAACTCCTTGAAGCCGACCAAATTAAAGAATGAATTGCGAGTCAGACGTAAAATACAATGAATATTGCCAATGCATCAAAAAGATTATGACCAGGCATTGGAAAAAGGTAATGTACATTAGTAATAATTTTACGCCCATGTTGGTCCTCTAAATGTTAAAAATTGCAACCAAAAAATTAACCATTCTATAGTTTAAAAAAACGATGTATAAATCATTGAAGTATCCAAGCACGGGAAAACCTTTACATAAATGAATTCAGAATGTAAAAATTTCCCTTGATTCTCTTGAGGAGTAATTGTTAGAAGTCAAAACACTTTCTTAAATATTGCATGGACTGTTTAAGAGCATCTCCAAGAATTGACTCTTTATTTTTAAAGAGCATATTTTACAATTTAAAAAACATCTATATATTTAGGGAGGAAAAAATTTAAATACTTCAATAAACTCTTTATATATTGCTCTTAATTTTATTACTCTAAACAAATATTTATTATTTTTTCTTATTTTTCATTTTCACAAACTTCCCTCTAAATTATTATATTATTTTCCTCCATTAAAAATTTAAATACTTTGAATTATTTTATTTAATTATAGAGAATGAGTTTAACTCTCCATTCAAATTCAGTACTTTAAAAATTAAAATATTAATTTAAAGAGTATTTTGATACATAATTTTGAGAGTTGACTTTTTAGAACATAGATAATTTTATGTTTAAAGAATCTCAGAGAAATTCTCTAGGGGCAATATCTACAATGCTAGCACTAAATTGTGCATTTTGAATTTCCAAACGGGTTTCACGTCTTGGAGCTTCTAGTGGGAATGCTACTTGCTCCACTGTGATATGCAATGTGCTTTTGAAATCAATTAATTCTTTCATTCATCTATTACTGCAGAAGAGTTTCTTCATATCGGAATCAGGTATGTCCGAGCATTTGTACCCAACTAAAGACAATAAAAAAGAATGCATACTGACAGAGGTGGTCCTGAAGGTGCGCGACTTGAGCAATCGTATTCGGCCTCAGCATTATAGTTACACACAAAAAAAATTGTTATTTTTGTATATATGTATAATTATATATGTGAAATGTTTTATTAATTTCAACATTTTTATTATTATGTTAAAGAGTTAAAATGCACAATATATATGAAAAAAAGGACAAATAATGACTTATTTAATATTATTGTATTTTTTTATTTCTAATTGTGTATCATACCAAGACATGTTTTTATTAGACTGAGGGAAATGATTCACATGGTTTAGGCACCCGTAGTTAATTTCAATGTGTTGTGCTTAACTATTGTTAAAGTGCGGTGATCCAAATTCAGTTTGACTCTATCTGAAGAAGTTGTGGTGCAACACATTTGGTGAAACTAAAATTATAAAAATAAAAAATGGGGGTTTGTGGTGGTAGTGGAGGGATCAGGCCAATTGAGAAGGTATGGACCTGTTATATTATATATATGATTGCATATTAGAGTTTCATCATATTATATAATATGGATTAGTCGGACCTCTTGTACTCATATTTGATATAATGAATTTTTCTCCTTTCTCCGTAAGTTTTTTCCGTCTTAGGTTTTCACGTAAGTCTTGTGTTCTTGTTCTTAATTTTATATTGCTTATTCTTGGTTTTTCATAAAAACTATTTTCCAAGCTCCCGAATTAAGAGAAGTTTTACTTAATGTTGTTGAAATTGAAAATGACAATGACGTAAAGTATCGGGCTAATGCTTTAGCAACCCTTTATGTTGAAATTGAGTTTTTAGTAGCATGATTATATAATTCATGACATTGTATGTTGTTAACTTGATTAGTAAATGCTTGCAACCTAATAATATGCTTATTGGCGTTGCTATTGCGGAAGTGAATAGGCTTATTGCTTTATATATATGGAAAATGGGATAACTTTGATATCTATTGAACAAGATTTGATAGAACATATTGATTACAAAAGTTTAATTAGTGAGTTTGCAGAATTTTAGAAATGCGAAAAGAAATAATTTTACATGATTTGAAGAATTTTAGAAATGCGAAAAGAAATAATTTTATATGATTTGTAGAATTTTAAAGTTTACATGTGGTCAGAGGCGCGGATCTAGCAGGGGGACGGGCTGAACCAAACTCCGAGAAGAAATATTTACGAATTTTAAAGTTTACACGTGGTCAGAGGTAGATCTAGCAGGGGGCCGGGCTGGACTATAGCCCCAACCCACGTGGTAAGAAGAGAGAAATTTTATAGTTAAATCGGCACAAATATCTATATTAGCCCAACTTCATATTGAGTCACAACCCAAGTCCAATTATCCAAATATTCTTTTTTGATATTAATAAAATGTGAACAATTTTATTACCAAATTAGATTTTTATTTAATGCATGTTTTACTTATAATTATATATAAACTTTTATAATAAATAAAATTGTATTGATTAGAGCTAAAATAAATTACTTATTTTTATAATAAATGTTTGGTTAAGTTTAAAGTAATTAAATTTTTTAGTTTTAAAAATATTTACATATATAACTTAGCTTATAAGAAATAAACTTACTTATTTTGACCATGAAATTGATATTACTATCAAAATAAGCAACTTATTTTATATTTAATCTTACAATAATATATATTCATAAGAACTTATTCGTTTATAATTAATAAGATTATATGTATATTATCACTACAACAAAAAAGGCCTTTTGCAACGTTTTTGCGTGTGTTGCAAAGCTCAGTATTGACATAGAATAGAAGGATATTGTAACGTTTTTTAGACGTTGCAAAAAATTTTTGGCAAAACATTTTAAATGTTGCGAAAAGAGCCTTTAACGTTGCCAAAGGCTCTTTTCGCAACGTTTAAAAGTTGCCTTTTTTTTTTCAACAGCAATTTGTATTTGTGTAAATTGAATAGCAAAATTGAAAATAAATCTTTGTGAACAAATTTTGAAATTGCATAAAAATTGATAATTTCATTACAAATTTTTCTGAATCAGCCTAAACCAATTCTATTGGAATAACATAATAAATTTGGCAACCAATATTTAGCTTCTTCCTATTCTCTCATTTCAGTTGGCTTCTTCCTATTCTCCTCAGCTTCAGCAGGATCCATCTAATAGACTTTCTAGATTGACCTGTTGAAGAAAAACCATCATATTATTCATGGCAACAAGAAATAGTGCAACATCTATTAGCAGACTGACTTAGAACAAAACAAACAAAAGAGGAATTATCTGCCTTCAAACTGCATTTCACAGCTCTTTGTTCATCTATCACAATATTAAGCCTAATCAACTATTGCACGGCTATTTCACAGGTGCATCGAATCAGCAACTGCAGGGGATTTCCACATCTCAGCAGTAACAAGGGGCTCTATCAAATCAATTCTTTGTTCATCTATCACAATATTAACCTATATTCTTCTGTCAACCCCTCTACAAGTCTCAGTTACCTCCTCATCTGCATCACTCTCCTCATCCTCATCAACATCAATAACCCAATCGTTCCTAGCTAGATACCCATTACTCAACCTATATGGCCAATTCTCCCTTTCAATTTCCCCGCTCCCAAGTCTCTCATCCTCGTCATCCAACTCAGGTCTCTCATTCCCTTCAGCATCCTCATCCTCATCCTCATCATCCGACTCAAACCTCTCATTCCCCTCTGCGTCCATCTTAAGCTCTGCCAAAGGCTTCAAATCATTAACATCAGCCTAAGCTCCGCCAAAGGCTTCAAATCATTAACATCCGAAATCTTGTTATTTGACAAATCAAGGTCCCGCAGAAATTCTAACCCCGCCTCAACAAGGAATTCAAGGCCTCCAGCAATCCTATTATTGAATAACACCAACGTCTGCAAATTCCGAAGCCGAGAAAACTACTGAAGAGATAAAAGGCCAATATTCGCTATAGAAAGATGCTGGAGGTTGCTAAACTTAATGAAAATTAACGGCGACGGTAGCCGACCGTGAACGTACTTTGCCGCTCCGTCAAGGGTTAACGTCCGGACAGATGCGACGTTTTTTTTTGCCGTCTAATGCCGTCTCCACTGCCCTTTCCCAGATCTCATCTATGGTAAAAAAAAAAAAGAGAGAGAGAAATGACGAACCTTTCGAGCGCTCGGCCTCAGCTCCCGTCTCGGGCTCTTCTATTTGCAGGTCTCTTAAGGAAATAAGCGTGCTGGTTGTCTGAGTGCAGGATTGGAAATGGCTGTGTGTGTGAGGGAGGGAGGGAGGCGGAGACGAGAGGAGGAGGAGAAATTGGGGCATTTAATTTTTAACAAAGTTATGACACTTCTCGTAATGTATACAAAAAAAGTTATGAAAAAAAAAGGCTTTTAGCAACATTTTTATACACGTTGCTAAAAAGTAACTTTTCACAACGTTCGAAGAACATTGCAAAAGAAAGTTTCAGCAACAAGCATTGAATGTTGCGAAAAGTAACCTTTCGCAACGTTTTCTGAACGTTGAACGTTCAATGTGCATCTTTTTGAGACTTTTCGCAACGTTCAAAAGACGTTACGAAATCTCACTTTTCGCAACATTCATTTGAAAAACGTTGCAAAATGTCATTTTTCTCTATATTCACTCACACGAACGTTGCAATTGACCTTTTTAGCAACATTTAATCAATGAATGTTGCCTTTTAAGTGTTGTCAAAGCCTATTTTTATTGTAGTGTATAGAAGTTGAATCAAACATGGACGTGAAATAAATCAAATTTTTTTACCTTTGAAATTTCTTGTCTTTTTTTATTTTAGGTGGATTCTTCACTAATGGTAGAACGTGTTGTTAAAAAAGATTGATGTCCACATTAGATAATATTTTGAGAATGGTACGTATAATAATGTATTTTCGGTTGGTATAAAATATTGATGCCCACATTAGATAATATTTTGAGAATTGTGACGTATAATAATGTATTTTCGGTTGCCTTTTTGGCTAAAACTTTCTGTTGTTTGAAATAAATGATAGTAAAATTCTAGAATATTTTTTTTATTTTTTGATTGATGGATATATATCATTCGCTTACATTTATCGTACTTCTAACGGATTATATTTTCTAAGGTGAACGTCAATTTTGTATTTCGCAAGAAAAATTACGAATATGTAGTGAGACATCTTAGTGTGAGAATTTAAACTTGTACTTCATTGAGTGCTAGATGCTATCTATGAGGATTGTAGTGTATAGTCTTCTAAACTCAATCTCTTGTAGCGTGAGTTTATTTAGAAATTTTAAATTTTAGCCACCCCAAATCATTTCCTGACTTCGCCCCTACACATGGTATTTGTTGTTTTTGTTTTCAAGGTTTGCTCATATAGAATTGCAAGAAGATGTTAGCGTCTTGGATGGTTCTTTGTTGATAACATGTGAATTTTGACAAAGTTCGAGAGGTGCTTTTGAGCTTTAATTATACTTTTCATATTCACAACATATAAATATAAACAAATATTTAAATGTCATATTTTTGTAATGAAATAATATTATTGGAATATATTTTGTTTTTTTTAATTACATGACGAGCACCATTTTAAAATGTTATACATGGCATCCAAAATTTGAGGGCTAAACCTGCATACTGACTACATATTGTGATGTGTACTAAAAGAGAAATAAATGTAGATTCAAAGATGTGCTATCTGTCTGTGATGTCCTACGTAATTGTGAAGGAAGTTCCATTTTTGGTTTGTAATACATACGTTTTTAATTGAAACAAGACAATCTCGATTAATCTAGAGTGGAGGCTATTGCACTCCTCTTTGTAACCTGATTTGATGTAGTATTTACTCTCCGATGGTACAAGATATCACTTTTGCTTGTAATGTTCATAGTGAACACTTTATTTCAATGCTAACGTTTACTTGAGAAATTGAGTGAACTAATAACTTTTGATACTATCTGAGGAGGAAAATGAGACAAATTGGAACTAAGATCCAAGGGGAGTAGCTGAGATATGGACAGCACTTTCTTTATTCTACACGATCCACAATGAAGTTGTTGGAAACTTGGAGATGAATAAACAATCTTCGAGGGAGGAGAGCATAATTTTCAAGAGAACAGTCGGTTTTATTTCACAAGTTTACAAGTTGACTCATCGAAAACAAGTTAATTCACTAGCCTTCTATAAGCTTTACAAATCTTGAATCTAATCTAATACAAATATCAACTATTAAATGCATAATCCCCAAAATAATCAATCGTCAACAGCTTTAACTAAGACATTTTGCAAACTTTAACTCCTCGTCTTGTTTGTCAATGCATTCTCTAACAAAATGATATTTTATGTCTCCTGAAGTAGTAAAATATTATTTACATGTATTTTAATGGAATTTTTTGTTAAAAGGGATAGTCAAACAATGTGGTTGAATAAAAAGTCATTTCTCAATGTTTATAGGTCAAATGACCTCAATTAAAAAATAGAACAAATAAAGGGTATAAAAAGTCTAAAATATCCATATCATGAAAAGACTCAAATACCCTTTCAATTCAATTAAATTCCCCAATTCACCTCCAAATTCCAATCGTATCAGCACTCCCTCTCTCTGTACTTGCAAGTCCCAAAATCAAAACCTTGTTATTCATTGTATTCCTCACCTATCTTCTCCAACATTTTGAGCATTTGAACAAAGATTTTGGTTTTTATATTATTTATATTGGAATCTCTATAATATTTGAAGGAAAAAGAAAAGTATTTTTGAAAATCTCGTGTACATTGGTCATTTTATTGTTGAATATAGTATGAATGATATTTTAGCTATTTTTTTCACAGTTGGTGTATTTCGTACGTCTGCAACTGTTGGACGAACTGTAGTACATAACGACACTCCAGCCATTTTACGTAGTGTAGAAAGACACTACAGTCGTTATCCTCCATGTAAAATGACAATACAAATATTATCTGTTATGGTCTGTCCGATCTTGATAATACAATGTACTACTTTTATAATTTTGAAAAACAAACTATTTATAATATTTGGAACGAGGGATGTGTCATTGTCTTACACTCGATGAAGCCAGAACGATAGATATGATGCTTTTTTGTTACATTAAAACGGCACAAGTAACGTCACTAGTGCTATAACGACACTCGTGTCGTTTTCACAATAGTAACGACAGTTGTGTCTTTTTTTTCATGTCGATTAAGTATTGAGCATATCTCCCTTACGTTGTAAGCGGCATGTCTATCCTACAAGTTAAATGAGTTCATCTAATCGATTATCGTGGCTCGGACGAGTCGTGCCACTCTACACTCGTGTTTAGAGGCAGAACGGGATAAGTGCCGTTACACGTCACTTTTGTTGTTCTATTGATTTCACCAATATTTTACTACTTTTTCAGCCGAACGATCTCAAGAATTGGGCTCCCTAACTTAAAAAGGCTGAAAATGTTGATTAGGTGCCAACTAATGATGGAATTGATGTAGAACATATGGTTTCAAATGGTGAAATCGCACAAGTCTTGATTTAAATTCGTTTGAAAGTATAAGTATTGAGCATATCTCCCCTATGTTGTAAGCAGCATGTCCATCCTACAACATAAATTAGTTCCTCTAATCTTTTATCTTGGATCGAAGGGGTCGTGGCGCTCTGGACTTGTGTTTAGAGGCTTTTGCCGTTCTGTTGATTTCATCAATATTTTACTATTTTCCAGTCGAACGACCTCAAGAATTGGGTCCCCTAACTTAAGAAGGCTGAAAATGTTGATTAGGTGCCAACTAACACTGGAATTGATGTAGAGCATATGGTTTCGAACGGTGAAATCACAGAAGTCTTGGTTTAAATTCGTTTGAAAGTATAAGTATTGAGCATATCTCTCCTACGTTGTAAGCGGCATGTCCATCCTATAATATAAATGAGTTCTTCTAATCGATTATCGTAGATCGAACGGGTCGTGGTGCTCCGAACTCGTGTTCAAAGGCAGAACGGCACAAGTGTCGTTCTATTGATTTCATCAATATTTTACTATTTTTCCAGCCGAACGACCTCAAGAATTGGGCACCCTAACTTAAGAAGGCTGGAAATGTTGATTAGGTGCCAACTAACGGTGGAATTGATGTAGAACATATGGTTTTGAAAGGTGAAATTACACAAGTCTTGGTTTAAATTCGTTTGAATGTTTAAGTATTGAGCATATCTCCCCTACGTTGTAAGCGACATGTCCATCCTACAACATAAATGAGTTCCTCTAATCTTTTATCGTGGATCGAAGAGGTCGTGGCGTTCTGGACTCGTGTTTAGAGGCAGAACACGGCACTTTTGTCGTTCTGTTGATTTCATCAATATTTTACTATTTTTCCAGCCGAACGACCTCAAGAATTGGGCTCCCTAACTTAAGAATGCTGAAAATGTTGATTAGGTGCCAACTAACGGTGGAATTGATGTAGATCATATGGTTTCGAACGGTGAAATTACACAAGTCTTGGTTTAAATTCGTTTGAAAGTATAAGTATTGAGCATATCTCTCCTACATTGTAAGCGGCATGTCCATCCTACAACTTAAATGAGTTCTTCTAATCAATTATCGTGGATCGGACGGGTCGTGGCCCTCCGAACTCATGTTTAGAGGCAGTTAATTTCATCAATATTTTATTACACGTCACTTGTCAAACTTTCTATGTTACACAGTTAGAGAATCCATTATAAGATGTTGTTTTGTTAAAAATATATATATATAGATGAAGATTTCGGAACGACACGAGTGTCGTTCCTGGTCATGAAAACGACACTTGTGCTGTTACGTTCGTAGACACTAGTATAAGCAACGAAGACCCATTCGTACCCTAAGAAATAATAAGTGGAACTTATTTATGTTGTAATATGCACATAACACGTATATAAGTTGAGAGATATGATATTAACTTAATCGACACATGATTATGACGACGTGTGCTTTCACCATCTCAATAATATAAAAGTTATGTCATTTCAATCTTTTTTGTGACAGTCAATCTTTCTGTGTTATATATGTTAGTGAGTCCATTATTAGAAGTCAGTTTGTTGAAAAAATCAAATCATAGTAGATAACGACTGTAGCGTCGTTTTACGTAGTGAATAACAACTAGAGTGACGTTTTACACTTCAGATCAAAGCTTTAACTACAACAACATTTAACTAAATCTATGGATCAAAGTTATACTGTTTTAACAGAAATGCATAAAAACATTTAAATTAAGGGTATCAAATCTATCATTTCATACAATTACAACAACATTAAGGGCACAAAATATGTTAGGGGTCCGTTATTGAATTACATATAATTTGTCATTTCTATATTTTTTGTTACATGGTCAACTTTTATATTTTACATATGTTAGGGGTCCATTATTGGATGTATGTGTATTAAAAAATTCAAAATTTAGGAAAAATTAATAGAACGATGCAAGTGTCGTTACTGAGACGAAAACGACTCTTGTTCCATTATATTTGTAAATACGAGTATAACCAATTGCGTCTTATACGTGCTCAGAAAACCAATAAGTGGAACTCATTTACGTTATTTATGACATTATCAAACTTTCTATGTTATATAGTTAGAGAATCCATTATAAGAGATTGTTTTGTTAAAAAAATAAAATATAGGTGAAGATTTCGGAACGACATAAGTGTCGTTACTGTTCATGAAAACGACACTTGTACTGTTACGTGCGTAGACACTAGTATAAGTAACCAAGACCCATTCGTACCCTAAGAAATAATAAGTGAAACTTATTTATGTTGTAATATGCACATAACACGTATATAAGTTGAGAGATATGTTATTAACTTAATCGACACATGATTATGAAGGTTTGTGCTTTCACTATCTCAATACTATGAAAGATATGTCATTTCAATCATTTTTTGTGATAACTAATCTTTCTGTGTTATATATGTTAGTGAGTCCATTATTAGAAGTCAGTTTGTTGAAAAAATCAAACCACAGTGATAACGATTGTAGTGTCGTTTTACGTAGTGGATAACGACTGTAGTGCTATTTTATGTAGTGGATAACGATTGAAATGATGTTCTACATTTCAGATAGCAATTGGAGTATCATTATCATCTAATGGTTGCAGACAACACAAAAAACACACTAAATACAAAAACAACACAAACTAAATATTATTTAATACTATATTCAATAATAAAAGTACAAACTACATAAAATTTCTAAAATGGTCTTTCTTCTTTATTCAAATGTAAAGTGATTTTGCAATGTAGATGATATGCTAATCAAACTCTCATTCAAATGCTTAAAAGATGCTCAAAATAAGTGAATAATATAATAAAGAACATAATTTTTGGGTAGCAAGAACGATGACCGAAGAGAATAAAATGGACGATTGTGATTTTGAGGACCTAAAATTGAAGAAGATAAAAATGGGATGAAGATGTAAGAGAAATGACGGGATAAAATGAGAAAAATTGAGGGTTTTTGTGATTTTGAGTATATTATGATTTTGAGGATCAAAAATTGAAGAAGATAAAAAGGGAAAGAAGATGGAGGAGAAATGATGGGATGAAATGAGAAAAATTGAGGGTGTTTGTGATTTTAAGGACCTAAAATTGAAGAAGATAAAAAGGGAAAGAAGATGGGGGAGAAATGACGGGATGAAATGAGAAAAATTAAGGGGTTTTGAGTTGATAATTGAAGGAGAATTTTGTCATTTTGCCAACTAAAATATTTTGTTTTATTTTTTTGATTTTATTATTGGTCAAATTTCATTTCATCAAATATATTCTCCAACTAGACTAAATGACCAAATTCCCATATTTTAATTAGTTTTTAGTTGCTCCTAAAGAGCATAATCAAATACGATCTAATAGAAATTATATTTTTACTTCTAAAAAGTAAATATCGTAGTTCTCCCTATTATAATTGGCTTATGGTCAAAACCTAAATCCTTCATCAGATTATTTGATAGTGCAATTAATCCACTACATTGCATTGAGATGAAAGTAAAAAATGTTGAGAATAAATTTATTGTTTGAACATTTATCCTAAACGGGATGATATTTTAAACGAATGATATTTTATAACGCAATAAAACTGATTGTCAATTTGATTAGACAATTCTCTCGGCATTACGGGAGAAATTAAGAATTTGAAAATAATGTACAAATGCATTATTATCTAAATCCTTGCAAAAGATAATTCGAACCAAATGTTCAAAAAATAATTTATTTAGATTCATTTACTGGCCAAGGAAATTACCAATATCTCATGAACCAGTTTTAAAGGCTCCAGCATGAATTAATGTCTTAGGAGGACATTTTGTTAACTTTATATTCGATATATCTATAATAATCTGTAACTTGATGGTATTCATATCTAATATAAAAATCTCCAAACGAAAATGGAGTATTAAACAAAGATGGTCTCATTAAGGAGGCATATACTCTTGATGAGTATTTAGACATAACAAATTATAAAACCCCAGAAGATGTTAAAGTAACTAAAATATTGAAATTTGAGATATATTAATAAATTATGTCATTATGGAGAAATAAATAGCATCGAATATAAAAGGTTGTCGACAATATTTTTGTACATAATATATCAATTCATATTATAGTAGCGGGGATATTGTTCATGTAAAACCCGCAAACGTAGGGGTTCGTTGACAAGTAATAGAATTGATGAGTTAAGAGTATTGTCCCACAGAGAATAAATTTAATTTAAATTTACTAACTTTTTATGAGATTCGAATTATGTAAACAAAATGGAGTTTGATTTTATTTTATTCTTAATTAATCTAAGAAAGCACTAAAAATGTGATTTTTATCAATTTAATAATGATTGTATTGGATCTCGAATTCGCCTATTGCTATCTATTTCAATTCTTGATTTGTAATCTAGTTCTGTTCATGCATTCTTGACAATCGATAAAATTATGATATATAATTTTCTTTTTCAACACAACCCGAATCTACTCATAACCCAAATTCGAATTATTAGAATGCATTAAAGTTTAGATTATCTATATGATTGCACATGTGATAAATGTTATTCCTAACACCTATTGCACATATATTAATTTTGTCTCGTTCTAAACTTATTGTAAGTCTCTCAACACTACAAAAAGTAACTAATTATCTAATTGGTGGCCAATCAATTAAATAATGCAATGGGTATGCGAAATTAATCAAGAAACTTAAGAAATAAATTAAATTACTAGTTTTGAATTAAAACAAATAACAAATAGGGTTCATCTCCATCCAATGCAAAAAATGATCTAGCCAGCATGTTAATATATAAATTACAAGAAGAATAATAGAAAAATATCACCCGAATCATGAAATAAATCAAAAAAACTTGATCTTCACGCCTAAAGTTGAATTCTTCAAAATCTTAATGTAATTGACCTTCAATTACTTGCTGGAGTTTGATCTCATCTCTCAAATTATAGTAATTAACCCCTTATTCTTGATGATTTTGATGAAACGATTATATATGAAGAGGTAAAAGAGGTTTCTTTAATGTGTATCCCTCATTCTCTATTTATAATAACCAGAAAATAGGTTAGAATCGCGTCCAATTTGATTTTCAAAAGAGTTTGAATCGCGAAAGGAAACTAAAGATTTATCTGCGAAAAAGACCTGAGCATGTGCACTGGAATAACTATCGCACGTGTTCCGTAGAACCAAATGGCTATCGGTTTGGGAAAAATAAGGTGGCGCGATATGAAATGCACGAGCGCTTGCGCATGTTCGTCTCTAAATAGCTTTCGGTATTATGGTCATAACTTTATCTACAAGTTTTATAGAAATATAATTTTTCCAATTCGAACGCTTACTATTCGACAAATGGGTCTCAAGTTGAGGCTATAAATCCATAGCATAATTTTTTCGACTGAAAATTGATTTGTGAAAATACTTCCACTATATCTCACTCATTTGGCCTCCAATTGCGTCCAATTGATCCTATATGATCTTCAATCGTCTTTTAAGCACTAATACAATTAGATAATTTGCCTTTTTCTCTCAAAATTGGAATACATGTATTAAAACTATGAACTGCTACAAAATTACAATGCTAAAATTAATTTCTTCTTATCCATTGCAAAATCGACGTGTATGTGTGTGTGTTTGTGTGTGAAAATTCATGTCAAGTATCATAAATTCATAAAGTGATTCAAATCGCAACCCTCAATAGTCAAATTTGTCATTTCTCCTCTCGTGAGTTTCACATCCCAAACTTATTATTTTCACTATTTTCTCATGGTGTGATCTAAATTGAATTTATATACTATTTCTCATCCTCTCTAGTTTGGTTAGATCTTACTCATTGCAGT
The DNA here is from genome assembly GCA_903798255.1 of Fraxinus quadrangulata. NCBI lineage: Eukaryota > Viridiplantae > Streptophyta > Magnoliopsida > Lamiales > Oleaceae > Fraxinus > Fraxinus quadrangulata. Next base: position 129,481 of record CAIGRB010087676.1, on the reverse strand, counting down.
TCAACACATCAACATGTCGATTCTCCTTATTTTTTATTGTTTCAACATCTAAAAATCAATTAAACTAATAATCTCTTGTCAAAAGTCTAATTCTTTCAAATGAGTGTTTGAGGCTTAATCAAGACATGTTTGATTTTTTTTAACTATTGTGTAGGCTCCTCTCCATTAAACTTTCTAAATAACCATTGTAACGAGTTTTTAGCCTTACAGACTTAATTACTCGAGTCATAAAGACTACGAATATAAGTTTCATAATAAGATAACACCACATATTCACTATTTTTTCTGTATTTTTGCCCTTTTTTTTTCATGATACGTACACTGCCCCTTTATAAACACTCATTTTCAAAAATTGACTCCCAACTTAAGATTTCAACCTAATTTTCATCTTATTAATTTTGACAATCCACACAAAATTTAGCACACATAAAATCCACATATATCTCAATGTCTCCCTACAACAGTTCAATCATCCCCAAACTATTTTAGAATTTGTTTAAAGATGTATAATTTAGTGGTTATTTGGTTTAGCATCTAAGGTCTATTAATTTTTTTAACATATTCAAATTTTGAATCAAACTATTTCTTCGTAATGCAAAACATAAATCTTGTGCGTAAAAATATCAAATTTCACATGAATAGACATAATTAACCTTAACACGTAACTTTTTCACAATTTATAATCTAATACATGATTTCAAATATATGCATGTAGGCAAAATTATTTAACCCATACAAGCACACAAAAATAATAAATAAGCTGAAAATAATTTTTTTTTACACTCGAACTAGCACACAAACCAATAAAAACTCGATGTTTTTCTACCCCGAACTTATAGCAGACATTGACCTCAATATCTAAAAATATAAGGAAGTAATATATAAAAATTAAGGGCAAAAAAGGAAACTAAGTACTCCCCTGATATATATTTAAAGGTGGTGGATGAACTGGCATGAAAGTTCTGGCTCACTTGCTATGTCTTTTCCCTTCTCTAATGTGTTCAAGTGACATGTTCCTTCAAAATAGTAAAAATCAACCAAAACATTAAATAATTTATAATAAACTCTAACATATTCTAAAGGAAAATATATGGATGAAGATACCCTCTACTAATTAAAAGCAATAATATTTATAAGTATATTCTAGAAAATAAAGTTAAATAAAAGAGAAGAAAATTTGGTTGCCTCTCAATAAGCACTTGTTTATAGTCATTAGCTTGACTTTGTTGTTTTTGCCATTTATGGTTGTTTGAAAAAAAAGTTTTCAGTCTTGCATCGGCTGCACTGGCAATTATTCTTCAATTCATCTTTGAGTCTCTAAATTACAAGATTTCCATCATTATCCCGCCCAACAATTTCACCTTCATCCTTTCTATTCTTGTGACTTCTCTAATGCTCTATCATTTTGCATTCCTCAACGTCTGAAGGTTGATTAAGTGGAGCATTCATGGTTAAACTTTGTTGTTTTTCTCCACCCTTAAGATTATTATTTTACCTTTTTTAAAATTCATTTATGCTCATGCAGTAGATAAGAATGGTCTCCAAAATTAACGGCACATGTTGAGCATCTATATCAAGGATAATGAAATCAGCTAGAAATAAGTTATCTCCAACTCTGATGAGTACATCATCTACCACTCCATAAGGATTCTTGTGTGTCCTGTCAGCCAATTGTAGGATTATTGATGTAGCTTTTGGATCATCCAACCCTAATTTCCTGTAGATAGACAGTTGTATCAAATTAATACTTGCTCCTGAATCAATTAAAGCATTTAAATTATTTGAATTTCCTATATAGCAATGTACAGTAAAACTCCGTAGATCTTTTAATTTAGTAAGGATCATATGCTTTGTGATTATACTGCACTCTTCTGTCAGAGCAACTGTTTCATCTTCTGGCAACTTTCTCTTCTTTGTCAACATCTCTTTTAGAAACTTTGTGTAATTTGGAATATGTTTAATGGCGTCATAAAGGGAATGTTGATGTGAAGTTTGTTAGCCAAAGAATAACTAACCAAGAGGGGGAGTGAATTGATTTTTAAAACTTTTTTGAATAATTAACTAAAATCACATAAGTTAAAAATATGTTGATAAATTAAGTAGTAAGAAAGAAATGAGAAACTTTGATGAATAAAATTGATTTTTCAAATTTGATTGAATCAATCAAAGTTTCAATATGAAGATGTAGAAAAGTTTATACAATGTAAATGCCAAGAAATTTTTCAAAAATATATTTCTCTTTTAAAATAGAGATAAATAAGTTAAGCACAAAAATTAAAAACTTTGATTAGAGAAATAATTTTCAAAAAAAAGATCAATCAAAAGTTTTTTCAAAACTAATAAATTGATAAAAATAAATAAATACTAAAGATCATATACTTAATCTCAAAANAGTTTTCAGTCTTGCATCGGCTGCACTGGCAATTATTCTTCAATTCATCTTTGAGTCTCTAAATTACAAGATTTCCATCATTATCCCGCCCAACAATTTCACCTTCATCCTTTCTATTCTTGTGACTTCTCTAATGCTCTATCATTTTGCATTCCTCAACGTCTGAAGGTTGATTAAGTGGAGCATTCATGGTTAAACTTTGTTGTTTTTCTCCACCCTTAAGATTATTATTTTACCTTTTTTAAAATTCATTTATGCTCATGCAGTAGATAAGAATGGTCTCCAAAATTAACGGCACATGTTGAGCATCTATATCAAGGATAATGAAATCAGCTAGAAATAAGTTATCTCCAACTCTGATGAGTACATCATCTACCACTCCATAAGGATTCTTGTGTGTCCTGTCAGCCAATTGTAGGATTATTGATGTAGCTTTTGGATCATCCAACCCTAATTTCCTGTAGATAGACAGTTGTATCAAATTAATACTTGCTCCTGAATCAATTAAAGCATTTAAATTATTTGAATTTCCTATATAGCAATGTACAGTAAAACTCCGTAGATCTTTTAATTTAGTAAGGATCATATGCTTTGTGATTATACTGCACTCTTCTGTCAGAGCAACTGTTTCATCTTCTGGCAACTTTCTCTTCTTTGTCAACATCTCTTTTAGAAACTTTGTGTAATTTGGAATATGTTTAATGGCGTCATAAAGGGAATGTTGATGTGAAGTTTGTTAGCCAAAGAATAACTAACCAAGAGGGGGAGTGAATTGATTTTTAAAACTTTCTTGAATAATTAACTAAAATCACATAAGTTAAAAATATGTTGATAAATTAAGTAGTAAGAAAGAAATGAGAAACTTTGATGAATAAAATTGATTTTTCAAATTTGATTGAATCAATCAAAGTTTCAATATGAAGATGTAGAAAAGTTTATACAATGTAAATGCCAAGAAATTTTTCAAAAATATATTTCTCTTTTAAAATAGAGATAAATAAGTTAAGCACAAAAATTAAAAACTTTGATTAGAGAAATAATTTTCAAAAATAAGATCAATCAAAAGTTTTTTCAAAACAAATAAATTGATAAAAATAAATAAATACTAAAGATCAAATACTTTATCTCAAAAGAACCTCTCTATAATGCTTTTAGAAGTGTATATTTTAAATGCAAAAAGATGTGATATTTATAGCAGTGCAACAGTCAAAAATATGTCCAACCGGACGACCTGTACCGGACGTCCGCTGCAATATCGGACGGTCAACTAGCCATTGCGTCAGAAAATCAAAACGGTTTCATTTTTTACCGTTAGCGCTAAAACTACCATATCGGACGTCCGGTAGGCGTACTGTACCGGACGTCCGATACGGCTGTTTTACGTCGAAATATTCTCGTTTTAATTTTTAACAAATGTAAGTACTTAAGGGACGTTTTAAAAAGATTTTTCATGGTAAGTAACACTTTTCAAATATAAGTTTGAGATTTTTACCTTTGAAAAATAATCTTTATGCAAATATTTTTGTATCGTATTTTTTTGTGCGAAAAATTGATTTTGAGCTTGTCACGATTCATTGTCAAATATTAAATTGTATTACCTTTACATATGAGTATAAAAAGTCTAAGTGCTTTGTTTTGAACCTCTTAACATGTATGCTTGACTGTACTTCGACTTTTATCTCAATTCTTGTTGAGACATCTTTTTGTGAGTTTTTCAATATCAATCTTCATAGCCTCGTTTGATCAATTGTATTTCCATGTCGATCGTTGCATGCAAATCACTTGACCCCGAACTTCATGTCTTCAATTTTATTGATTTGTAATAATTACTATAGATACTCGAAATCAATTTGTTAGAAATAAACGTAATTTGTTTGTGATAATCAAAACGAGACGTCAACCATAAGTCAACAAAGTTGTCTGAGTGTATCAAAGTACTTCTTAAATTGCTTTTCCAGATTATTGTTCTGCAACCTTTGAGGAAATGGGACTGGAGGTGTGTGTTTATTGGCAGGAACAGTTACCTTAACTAGATGACTGTCTGAATTTTCTTCTTGTATAATCTTTGTTGATTCTTCAGATTGAACTACTTGTTCCTTGCCCATAGTAGGTACCTGATTCTCATCGATCCCTTTTTTCTTCACAATGATTTCTAGCAGCTGAACCCTGCTTCTCGTTGTGATGGTCTGGACTAATTCTTCTTTAGGCTATTTTCGAAATCTTTGAGGAAATGGAACAGGCAACACAAAAGCTCAAACAGGGACAGCAGGCTTGTATGATGGTATCTCAATAATTGTATAATTCACAGCTTCAATTGCTAATACCCGTTCTCTTGGATTTGTCTCTGTGTTGCTTGGTAAGGTCCCTTGAGTTCTCCCCGCTAATGTAGCCACCATCTGACCTATTTGAGTTTCCAAGTTTTTAATTATAGCATGCTGGTTCTGAATAATTGTTTGTTGGGTTTGGAAATTAGTCTCACTCTTTGTAATGAACTGAGTTAATAATTCTTCCATCGATGGCTTTCTGTTTTGCTGCTGCTGTTGTTGGAATTCCGATGGTCTTATTTGAAAATTTTCTCTTTGTCCTAGACTTTGATTGTTAGTCTACGAGAAATTTGGATGATTTCTCCATCCCGGATTATATGTGTTGGAATATGGGTGGTTTTGTTGCCTCTGAAAATTTTGTGCATAACTAATTTCCTCGGGCTATATTACATGCGTGGAGGCTAAATGACATCTTTCTGTTATGTGATCTGCTCCATAGCCTCCGCAAACTAATGCTAGTTGGTGCACCATGCTTACATTTTGAGTTAGTTTCTCCAATTTCCTTGTTAAAACTTCCAACTGGACTGCCATGATGTAACTGTGTCAATGTTGTGAATACCTATTATTTTCCTCGAAGCTTCCCTTTCTCATGGCCGCATAGATTAATTTTTTGCTATTTTTTCAAAGAGATCTAAGGGAATATCCATGATCGATCCTCCTGATGAAGCGTCGATCATGTTACGGTATTCGGGATGCAAGCCTGAATAGAATAGGTAGACCTTAGAATTTTTAGGATTGTCTAGATTGAGGCACTTTTTTGAAGTAATCCTTAAATCTTCCCATGCTTCTGGATAGGTCTCAATGTCCTTTTGCTTGAATGTAGTGGCTTTATTTCTGATCTGATGAACTCGAGAAGGTGGGAAGAATTTCAAGATGAATTTCTGTACCATTTCATTCCACGAAACAATACTCTCAGGAAGTAGTGAGTTTAGCCATTCTCGTGCATTTTCCTTTAAAGTATGAGGGAATAGACGCATTCAAAAAGTATCAGCTGGCATGCCTCCATGACTGATCACCTTGCAAAGCATCGGGAAATCTTATATGTGTTCATGAGAATTTTTAGTTGATTTTCCTGAAAACCTGATGTCCTAATGATTTTGAAACAAGTTGATGACATCTGGTCGAATGTGGACATTGGCCTGCCCAAAAGGTGGATAAATAATAGCCTGTTACACAAGAGTAGGTATGAGATTTAAATAATCCCTAAGAACTGGATCAGGTTGTTCTGGCGCATCTGGTGGTAATTGAATTTGATTTTGATTTTCTATCATGTTTCTTACTTCTCTCTATTCTTTTTTTCGTTATCTGAAAGTTCTTTCGATCTCGGGATCCAATGGTAAGAGCTCGATTTCTTTAGAATCTTGCATAAACTGTCAAAAATAAACAAAAAAGTATTTGTGTAAATAATATCCTAAAATAAAATAAAAGAAAAATTCGAATGTTATAAAACTAATAAACTTAAATTAAATTATTCTCCGGCAACGGAGCCAAAAATTTGTTCGTGTAAAACTCGCAAACGTATAGGATCATTGATAAGTAATAGAATTAATGAGTTAAGAATATCGTCCCACAGGGAACAAATTTAATTTAAATTTACTAACTTGTTATGAGATTCAAATTATGTAAGCAAAATGGAGTTTGATTTTATTTTATGCTTAATTAATCTAAGAAAGCAGTAAAAATATGATTTTTATCAATTTAATAATAATTGTATTGGATCTCGAATCCGCCTATTACTATCTATTTCAATTCTTGATTTGTAATCTAGTTCCGTTCATGCATTCTTGACAATCGATAAAATTATGATATATAATTTTCTTTTCCAAGACAAATTAAATCTATCATAACTACGGCCTAAATCTATTCCTAACCCAAATTCAAATGATTAGAATGCATTGAAGTTTAGATTATCTATATGATTGCATATGTGATAAACGTTATTCCTAACACCTATTGCACATTTATTAATTTTGCTACGTTCTAAATTTATTGTGACTCTCTCAAAACTACAAAAAGTAACTAATTATCTAATTGGTGGTCAATCAATTAAATAATGCAATGGGTATGCAAAATTAATCAAGAAACACAATAAATAAATTAAACTACTAATCTTGAATTAAAACAAATAACAAATAGAGTTCATCTCCATCCAATACAAAAACAGATCTAGCCAACATGTTAATATATAAATTATAAGAAAAATAATAGAAAAATATCACCTGAATCATGAAAAAAATCAAAAGAAGTTGATCTTCATGCCCAATGTTGAATTCTTCAAAATCTTGATATAATTGACATTCAATTCCTTTATAGAGCTTGATCTCCTCTCTCAAATTATAGTAATTGACATCTTATTCTTGAAGATTTTGATGAAACAATTGTGTATGAAAAGGTAAGGGAGGTTTTCTTTAATGTGTATCCCTCGTTTTCTATTTATAAGAGCCAGAAAATAGGTCAAAATCGCGTCCAATTTGGTTTCCAAAAGAGTTTGAATCACGAAAAGAAACTAAAGATTCGTTTGCGAAAAAAGCATGTGCGCACGCACCTGTATAACTACCGCGCATGCACCGTAGAACCAAATGGCTCTCGGGTAGGGAAAAATAAGGTGTTGACCGCGTGCCATGAAATGCCCGCGCACGCGCAGGTTCATCTCTAAATAACTTTCGGTATTTTGGCCATAATGTTCTCTACATGCATTCAATTGAGTTGATTCAAAATCCGTTGAAAAGGTAATTCAAATGGATGAAATTATTTTAGAGATATAATTCTTCCAATTCGAGCATTTGCTATTCGAAAAATGGGTCTCAAGTTGAGGCTATAAATCCATAGCATAACTTTTTCAGCTGGAAATTGATTTGTGAAAATACTTCCACTATATTTCACGCATTTGACCTCCAATTGCATCCAATTGATCCTATATGATCTGCAATCATTGTTTTCTACTTCGAATCAACTACTGAATGTTTACACTTTGGTCCCTAAACTTTAGATTTACTTTGTTTTCGCACGTTTTTCGTTCTTTTCTTCCAAATTCACCAATTTGCATTGAGTTCAATCTAACAAACATAATTAACATAAAATTAAGCTATAATTCATCTAAATCACTAACAAATACTCTAATTTCATGACCTAGATAAGTGTACAAAATATACTTATCGGATATCGAAATAAATTCGTCATCAATCAAAGTATGGATTAGCCAAATAAAATAAAGTGATCCTAACAAAAGAATTTATTAGAAAAACTTAAAGTTTCTAGACATGATCCTAGTAAAATTGAATTTACTAGAGAAATCTGAAATTTATGAATCTACAGTCTGAACACCGAAATGTGTATACCTTATGCAAAATGAAAATGGGAAAAGTAAAGTCGTAATATAAAATTTTGCATAAATAGATAAGTTGTCATGTAGTGAAATTAATCACAAGTTTCTACCTTGTTAGCATGACAATGCATGAAATTTGATATAGATTTAATAAATGTGATTATAATCAACTTATGTTATATAAATTTAATATTATTCTTGAATAATTTAATATACTTGAAGTACAATTCAAGTGATATTATCATGAGAGGGAGTGAATAGTCGTTGTATTCTTTTTTCCTTGACCAATGTTTTATCCCATTGGATTTTTCTGGTAAAATTTTTAACGAGACAACTTTTATAGCGTACTGAAAAGAATAATGCACTCTTATTCCTTCATCAGAATTTTCCCACTGGATTTTTAATAATTAGATTTTAAGGGAGTATATTCTTTGTATAATAAATGTTCATAACATACAAGATACTTACCCTCAAAATAATACTCTCATATATGGGACTCCTGAAGAGATCTACAAGAGTTATTTTTCAGATCATCATGTTACCAAAGTCATCAAAGTTGATAAATATTCCACATGAAAACATTATTATTTGAAGACATTGACGTACAAGATAATGATGAATTGGTACAAGAATTGAAATCAGGGGGAGCAGCTATACTCATTTTCTTTCGATCAAGTTTTGTCCCACTAAATTTTCTTGACAAGGTCTTGACACGGTAGATTTTTTATAATGTGTTATTCAAGAGGAAGTGTTGTAAATGGTAAGTTATTAGTGAATAACAATTGTACATCTACAGTCCTAGAAATTATTATTATTGTATCTCTAATCATTTCCTATAAATATGGGTATTGGTTCTCAATAAAATACAAAAGTCTATTCACTTTTCTAGTTTTCTCCCTAGTTTATAACTAGAATTAGAAAATAACATCTTTTAAATAACTATGTATGTCATGCTTCATGGTTGATTAGGTACTAGCTATTTATATTCAATTGAAGTTGAATGTTATTGGTTGGAGATGTCCAAATAATTAAAACTGCATGTTAATTGGCTTAATGTGCAAAGATGAAATTATTTAAATGAAAATCCAACGGCCTAAAATATTAAGCGGGAGCAGGTTGTCTTATAACTGGCCTAATGTAACCTTTGTCGATTCGATTTCTAAAAATTATTTTGCCATGTATTGTATCTCAAACAATCTCCATATAGGAAGGCTAGGTACATTAATGTCTGAATTGGATTCTTTAGGATTCTTTAGGATCATCATGTAGAAGACAAGTAAAAAGGCTAAATCTTTGGAGGGGATCATCATGTCCACGCTCAAACCAATTTCACTAATTAACCTCGTATGGATGCTCTAATCCTTGAAATTAATGACCAAACAAACACGGTATTGACTCGTGTTGAGTTTTTTAAATCAAGTTAATGTAGTCAGTGGGAGGATCCCAACTTTCCACGCACTCATGTAGCCCCAGTTTGGTGATAATTAATATCAGATTTTTAGTAAATTTTGATAAAAGTTAATGAAATGTGTAGTTGAAAACTTACGGGATCCATGAAATATGTGATTAAAATTAATCGTTGACTTTAACTTAGATTAAAATCTAGATTTTTATCGATACCAACAAGGACGTAGATTTTACTATAGATGCTCCATGTGGACTCACGTTATCATGGTATCTTAAAAAAATTGAGTCTAACATGCATTTATGCATCGCATTTCAAATTATCTATGCTCAAAGTAGTTTATGGATTTATTTGTTTATTTTACAATGATCGTGACTTTAAATCCTCTCGTCTTTACTGAATAAAAACATTATTATCGGGGATAAATATATGGCCCAGAAATGTACCTTAAATATTTTTTCCTCGACTGAAAACATTGACTGTGCTCGAAGATTATTATCTCAAGTTTTCCGAGGAACATGCCAAACATGCTGAAATGGATCTTTGTCACATTAGGTGAAGTGTTAGAGGTGAAATGCAACTAAACTAACGTATTTTAATTTGTAATAATTTCAATATATTGTTATTTAATTTAACAATAATTTTTTATATGTTGAATTATCCTACCTAAACATATATTATAATCTTGATAAAATAATTAAATAGATACAAATAAATACGAACAATCATACATCATGCATCATGCGTGTTATATTCTTGACATCAATATCAAATAGTTCAACAATTACATTTAAAATGTAACTTAGTTTACTCTCTTTTATTACTATTTTTTAAACATGAAGAAATACTTGCACGGATGGAGTGATCCCAATGCTTGTCGACCATGCTCTCCTTGGTAAGCAAACAGTTTTACAAAAATGGCTTGGTGTTCTACTCATACAATAAATTATGATTTATTGTACCCCGAGCTCCCTTCATGTGAGGGGGTGTAAACCTTCATGTACACCATGATGTAGATGTTTACGTGTATGGTTACTACCTAGTTGAGAACTCCCCCATTCCCTCATATCCCAAATCATTCATAACTCATGGTATGAATTGCTGGCCGCAGCCTCCAAGAATTTTCGGTCAAGATTGTACAATATAAGTATTGAAATTAAATTTTGCTAGAAAGTTGTATATTTCAAAGCTTTAATGGAGTGAACGTGATTGTGATGTTCATTTATTTTTCAGAAGCCAATTACAAATTCGACTGCAAAATTTCAAATAAAAAGTTTTCAAATTGTAAGTACAAAAGTTATTGAAGTCCAAAGTTAATAATTTTGTCCAAGATTACAACTCATGCATTGAATACTTCCACGTTTGAAGTAAGGTAGGCCACTATTTTTGAAACTATTTCACCACCAACTTTATAGGGGAAAAATAATTAGCCTTCTTTACAATATTGTACTTTATTATCATTCTAAATTTGATTTCATTCATCGGGTTAGTTAGGATGTGACATAATCGAGATAACAAACGATTTTTTGGATGTAGAAAATAAAAAATTAGAAGTCGAATATTGTAACTTCTACCAATCAAGTTCACCATGCTAAAACCCTCGATTGTTTGATGTAAAAGTAAAAATATTGAAAGTCAAATATTCAAACTTCTACTTGCATTGTGAAAGAAAAGCTAGATATCTGTCTCAATTACGCACTAAAAGAGCAATAAATACAGGCTAATTTTCTTTCCCCGTGAGTACTTTGTGGGCTTGAATTCATGAAGATTTCATTTTCAAACCTTTCAACATTTGAATATTGGCCATGGTTCTTTCAATAATTTGACTTTGAATGCTATAAAATATAATATTCACGTAGGGTTGGGCAAGTTTGTGTTCAGTCTTAAATGAATTGGTCGGTCTAATCTGATTTATTAAAAATTGAATCGATATTTTGAGCTTTTTACTAGTTATTGTACCCATATGGTGTAATTAGATTTGATGCTCTAAATCTCAAGAGAACCGGATTAGAAAAGGTTTGACATGTTTGTTATTTTGTATATAGAAAATAAATTGGTACTAGTCGTGTTGAAATCATTTCGATGGCATTCTTGTGATTACCGCAATTACTGGCGGTTGTAGGAGTTGGCACAGTTTAACCTAATTCATTAAAAAAATGAAAAATTGTAGCCATGATGTCAAATCTTTTATTTAATAACAAACTTGATCCAAACCTTTCATTTATGTCACCTACGATATCAAACATTTCAAAAATTCGCACCTGAAGTCCAATATGATGGAATCCGTTAGTTAAGCCGCCAGTTGACCTAAAAATTCAAAAAATAATAATTTTGACCAACAAAGACAAGGGCATTTTAGTCATATAACATATCCCCTTTTAAAAATTAAAAGAATCAAAAATCTTTTTCTTGCTCAAAACTTGCATCTATTGATGAACCAATGGTGGGTTTTTAGGTCGGCAGTTGCGCAAGGTCGTCAATGGCTGCCTTAGCCTTCTTTATTAACCAATCTACCGCTATACTTGCGGTCATAGCCAAGGTGATCCTATAGATCATAGAGCTGACTGCAGTATGTGCGACAAGGTAAATGCGGTGATCCCTTGGTCCTTTTGCGGTGATGAGAATTTTTGTCTATTTTATGTTACTGTGGTTATTGTGATTGTATTTCTTCGAAACTTCCAAAAATCGATGGCTGATTTTACTGAAAAAACTTCGAAGACTAATGAACTGGTGGTGGTAATGGACATGGGACGACAACGATGCTACTAGTTGTAATTGTTCTTTCTCTTCCTAGTGGTGGTGACAATTAGGTTTTAATTCAATTTCTTTTGTAAATTCGACCAACAATCAAATTTGTAGAAGATTGTATGGGTGCATTTATGTATTTGGTGGATGTCAATGGAGTGTGGATTAGAATTGGATGTTGGGATTACATAAACTCTCGTATTTGCTAGGATTACAATAACTCATGTGTGTATGCTAGGATTGTGGACTGCTCGACTCATGGTGGTTCGGAGGGCGATTTGTCGACGATTTTGGTAGCAGTGATACTTGGTGGTCATTTTGATTTTTGATGGTTTTGGACCAATTGGTGGCTTTTCTAAACGGTTGTAGGTGGTGGGGATTGTAGTAGTAGATGTTGGGCTGATGGTGGTGTGGCGCTAGCATTGGTTCCGACGGTGGTACCGTCGTGGGGTGGGGTGGGGTGGGGTGGGGTG
>CAIGRB010087676.1:86411-116803 GCA_903798255.1 Fraxinus quadrangulata | reverse complement strand
TTTTTTTTTTTGGCCTTTTCCTTTTTTTACTTGATTTTTATATTATTTTATGTTAAAATTGTGAAGTTCACATTTTGTCATTTGTCGATTTGGTCAAAATAATTTTTTGAAGTTAACTAACTGTCAAACTAACGGTTTCCATCGATTTGGACTCATGGTGTGAATTTTTGAAATATTTGGTGTCGTGGATGGCACAAATAAAAAGTTTGGTATCATAGCTACAATTTTCCCTTAAAAAATTTATGTTAAAAAAAATATTACATGTAAAAAAAAAAGTATTTGAAAATTTTATTTTTATTTTTTTAATATTAGGTCTACTTAAAAAATAAATAATAAAAATTAGTTTAGTCCTAATTTTTTTCTCTGAGCGTAATGGACCTTAATTGGACCATGGGCCACCCCCCGTGCATAGTACTGCGTTGCTACTTTGAATTTACCTAACGGCATGGCCACTCTCTTCTAGAAAGATCAAGGATTAATTAGTAATTAAAGTTTCGCCCACAGCTACTTTTCTATTTTCCTTTATTATTTATCATGGATTAACTAAATACTACACAAATTTTGTAAGGATGAGTTTGATTACCAATATTTTTTTATGGAAAATGTATTTTTTTTAATCCAAATTTTTACTTTTGTGCTATTTGATTGATATTTTTTTCATAAAAAAATATTTTTCTAATTGTGGTTACGTGATCATATTTTCCTCAAAATCAAGGAAAATATTTTTTTTAGGGGAGTGAGATTTTATTTTTTGGGAAATTCACTATCTTTTTCTCTCTCATCTCTCTCTCTCTCTCTCTTTTATAATTTATTTTTTTCATGTAAATTATATACTCGTAATCAAACGCACCCTAAGAAGAATTCTAATAGAACTTTTGCTTTTACTTTTACTTATTGTAAAAGTATTTTGTGAGAGAGTTTCATTATGTCGACTTTTTCCAAAAGAAAAAAAAAACACTTCCAACTATATGAATAACTTTTAAAATATTATTCAAACATGTTTAAAAATAATTTTTTAAATTTTTTACTTCCAAAAATAATTTTTAACTTTCAAAAGTCCTATCAAATGAATCCTAAGAAAAAAAAAATTATTTGCTTCAAAAATTATTAGCAGAGACTATAATTAAAAAAAATGGAGTTTTCATAAAAATAGAAAAATTAATCATAGAAGACAAACAACTACCAAACTATTAGAATACAATGTATCAAATTTAAAGATGGGAGCCAAATAATGTGATAAAAAAGGTGTAAGGTGACATATATAGTTAATTTTCTCAATGCAAGCCTTTTATCATCAAGACTTTCCAAAAATTCATTCCAAGTACTATTCGTTTGAGCTTTACTTCGAAAAGTCGTTACAAATACTGGGATAACTTAAAAAGTGAGGGAGTATAAAACATATATTTGTAAAAGTTTCACTTACGATTAGAGACGGGGTCAAGAGTCGACGAGATAGCGAGTAGTATGAGATGTGCTACACACACAGGCAGTTTTACAGGTAGGATGAAAAAAAAATAGAAAATAATTTCTATCAAACTGTTTTTTTCAATCTCTGTCAAATTGTTTTTTTTTTCATCTGTCAACCTATCTGTCAAAGGAAGTGTACACATAACAAACCTCGAGTAGTATATTTGTGACGGTCCAATAAATTATTTTTTAACAAGAACAAAGCTAAAATTAAATCTCTTTAAATTAATTGTACGCGTGAACAGACACGGTAATACATGCCTTATTAGTAACCTTAATTAGAAGAGCATGGACAATGACCACGGTATCCGATGATGAAACAAGTCAATTTATTCTAATCATTGCGGTATTATCCTTCAGTTGTTTATCATTAGATTAGATTATGTAATTAATTTGGCACATAGTAACTTTTGGAGTATGTAATTTGTAATTACCACTATGGTTAGTGAAACCCACCTAAAATTTTTGGACCATCGTAAGTGGACAAATTAGCCAATATTCACTAATTTCAACTATACAAAAATCAGTGTTCTAAAAACAGTAAGACCCTGTTTGATTACCACATTTTTCATGAAAAATATCACATTCGAGGAAAACGAATTTCATTTTGACCATTTGATTACTGAAAAAGTCACATTCGAGGAAAACGAATTTTACTTTGACTGTTTGATTATAACGTAGAAATGGAAACTAAATTCCAAGGTACAATCACTTTAGACTGTATTTTCTTTATTTTCATGAAAAACAAATTTCTATGAATTTGGTAAGTTTTTATTTTTTAACTAACGTAAAATTGAAATTTCTTTTCACATTTATCCATTAAATGGACCCTAAAACTTGATAAAGTAAAACTTCAAATTTTTATGAGTTTTGACGGGTGTATACATAAGAAAACTTAAAACGTGACTGGACCGTAAAGTCAAATTTCACCTCTAGACTCTCTTTTTTGAAACGGAAAAAACCTGCAATGCGACGGCATCCCGTTCTCGTTCCCATCCCCCATACCATACATGGCATGATTGACATCCATTACATACATAATGGACCCCACTCCACGCCCACCGCTGAATTATTTATTTGTTTAGTGGGCCAATATGACTTCAAGAAAACGCAATACTTTTCTATTTTGATTCTCTATAAATTCATTCATGCCGTTGCCTCCAATTTCTATCTTCAAACTATTCCGTTTCTATTCACCTAAACAATCATACTATTAAAAAAAAAGTCCTAAATCTCAAGATTAAATCAAATGGGGGAGGTAGCTATTTTCCTTAATCTCAATTCGATGCCAAAAATAATTGATTTTTTACTCAATTGTTTACATTTCTATGTATGTTTTGTTTCAGAATAATGAAACAAAGGTTGAAAAGGAGAATAAGAATGAAGGCGAGAAGAAGGCGGCGGCGGACGGTGGCGGAAAGAAAGAAGACAGTCCGATCACCGTCGTGTTGAAGCTGGACTTGCATTGTGAAGGCTGCACCAAGAAAGTCAGACGCTCCGTTCGCCATTTCGAAGGTACTTTGCCATCTAATTAATGATTAGGTCACCAAACGATAGCTACAGCATTTTTTTAAGAAACCAAGAATTAAAAATAGGATCTGTTACGTAATTTAAGTGTAAGGGAAAATAAGTAATTTTTTTTAATTCTATCATTTTCGTGTAATTATGGAATATAAATACAGACTAGTTTCTTGTTTTTCTTTTCTTAAACATAATGTTCAAATCTCTTTTCTTTTTTTTTTTTTTACCGTTGTTCAAATTATGGAATTCAATTTTAATGTCTCTTGGTATTTTGTAAAGCACCGATATCAAATGAAGTAAAAGTTAGTATGTTTGAGTAATTAATATCAAAAATTGCTTCTTTTTTTTTTTTGTATAAAATACATTTATATCGATGAAGAATGTATGATTAAAAAATAAAGAAAAATTTTGAATTTACGTGTAATATTATTTTATCATAATTAAAAAAAGAAAAAAGAAAGAGAAAGAAATGTATTTTGAAAAAAAAATAATTCTTAGTCAAACGTCTTTAATGGAGTTTGGAAACTCAGAGTCTAAGCTGGTTGTCCAATTGTATAGGAGTTGAGAATGTAAAAGCAGATTGGGGCAGCAATAAATTGACTGTGACCGGGAAGGTGGACCCTGCATGGCTCCGGGAGCGAGTTGAATACAAGACCAAGAAGAAGGTGGAGCTGGTCTCACCTCAGCCCAAGAAGGACGGCAGCGCCGGCTCAGGCGATAAAAAACCAGAAGAGAAATCCGACAAAAAACCAGAAGAGAAAAAGGCCGAGGATAAAAAACCCAAAGAGGTAAAAAGAAAAATAAATCAATAAATAAATTCATTTATTTGAATTAATTATTATGGGAGAATTTTGATTAATTTATTTCAATTTTATTTTTATTGTTCAGCCTACTCCTACTACAGTGGTAATGAAGATTAAACTTCACTGTGACGGATGTGCACATAAAATAAAGAGGATTATAAATAAGAACATTGATGGTGAGTTGACCTAATCGATCATTAGATTAGTTAAGCATATAATTTTTTAATTAGAGGCATGAATCAGGCAAACCCAAGATTGATAACGATATTTTGTTTTGTTTAATATAGGAGTTGGTTCGGTGTCGACAAATTTAGAGAATAATTTGGTGACAGTTAATGGGACAATGGACGTAAAGCATCTTACGGCATTCTTGAAAGAAAAGCTAAACCGGAGCATAGAAATTGTTCCTCCAAAGAAAGACGAAAGTGGTGGAGACAAGAAGGGAAAAGATGGTGACGGAGAGAAAAAAGAAGGTGGTGGAAACAAGAAGGGAAAAGATGGTGACGGAGAGAAAAAAGAAGGCGGTGGAGACAAGAAAGAGGGCGGTGAGAAAAAAGATGGTGGTGGCGGAGAAGGAAGCAAAAGCGAAGGGACAAAAGTCGAGGTGAACAAAATGGAATATCAGACGCACAATCCCAATACACATTATGCAATTCCAGTGTACCATCAAAATTATGTCCATCACGACTATAATGTACCAATGTACAACCAAGGTTACGCTAATACTGGTTATGTGGTACAATATTCGCAGGGCCCTCCTCCTCCACCGCCAACCTATGTGAATATAGATGATCAAATGTTTAGCGACGAAAACCCTAATGGTTGCTTCATCATGTGACAATGACAATTTTGTCATTGAGGGATAGAGTTCATATGTTAAATTGTAAATAAATCGTAGACGGAATTTAAAAAAGTTTGAAATATATGTTAAAAAATTGTATACGAGGACATTGTTTTCTTTAGGGAAAGATGTCACTATTGTAGAAATTATTCTAACCGCTGGCCGGTTATTGTATAAGATTTTCGTTGTTTGACCTGTATTTTGTAACATAAAAATTTAATTATATTTTGCTAAACATAATTTTATTTAAATTATCTGTTGCTAACAATGAAATAATGTTAATTAAGATTGTGGTAAGAATGGTTCCCACGTGGCTAACATTTCTGGTTCGAATTTGTCTTTTACAAATAATTTACTCACTATTTAACAAAGCCGATGTATTATTTGTACGGCCCCGGTCCGACTCGGTGGTTGGATTTACTGCCGCCCTTCTTTTGATATTATAAATCGATGCCGGACCCCCACCTCCACCCCCTTCTGGAATGGTTCGAGCATAAATCGTTTTAAATTATTTTGAGAGTACAAATATTAAGTTCATTGAAGATAAGTCCCATTTTCTGTAAAAATTGAATTTTGTAAGGGTGATTTTTTTATTAATGTATGATTAAAAAGTAAGAAAAAATTTAAGGTTTACTTGTAAAATCATTTTATAGGGAGAATATATAATTAAAAATGAATTTGAAAAAAAAAAAATTTTGGAGAATGAAATTCAAAAGTGGACTTCATGTTATCGTCCACGCGCTTTGTTTATTGGTACTTAAGTTTAGCATTGGCACGAACCACTTATGTTTCTTGATTGATACTGGTGGCAATTTCTTCACACTTTGATCGAGCCTCAAGGTGACCAAATTTCCACTTTTTACTTTTCTATTTTTGAATAACTAATAAGAAAATAGCAAGACTATCTATTTAATACCTATATATAAATTGTTGTTATCCTTCCGAAATTCACATTGGCTCAGTTGAGGATCCATCTTGAGTCAGTCAAAGAGCCAAAATAGTTCAGTTCGAAAGCTCGATCCTGAATATCATCAATATATTGGAATCAAATCATGTGAGAAGTTATATGAAAACATCATCATGATATGATTGAAAAAGTGTTTCCTTTCAAGCCAATCAATCCGGAATGTGACAGATGGTTTAGGACTCAAATCTAAAGACTAAGTGTCATGATAATCTCGTTGCAATCGAACTCAACAACTATTTAGATTCCTTCAATAGGACAGTAACGCACAATCCTAAGTTAAAACACGATAGTTTGACATAATTTGAAAGAAAAGCTAGCTTGAGGCCGTCAACCTATATAAAGGGATGAATGGTGAATGAGAAGGAGTTTCGAATTAAAAAATTCTCTGTATTATTATCGAAATTCTAGCAATTAAATACTTTATTCTATCTAAAATACACGATCTTTTGCCATCAACATAAACTATCCATAATGTTTTCAATTGAAATGTGAATTGACGTGACGTATTTTTTATAGCCAAATTATGCATTACTTTTCTCAACTCGTGAAATTTTCCAAACCACAAGCGATGCTTCCAGCAGCTTCTACGCAGAGGAAAATTATATATATATCTAATGAGTTTTTAAGAATATTTAAATAGCGCTTTTAACTTCTTAACCACTAACTAAGATTTTGGTTTAATTCATTGTTTGTATTGTTTTCTTCATCACAGGAAATAATAAGTTATGACCTTTAAAATCCTCAAATAGCTGTGTGACATGGAAACCTTTGATTTGTGCTAAAAGCTAGTTTCAATTATTTGACCCTTCATCATAATAAAGGCTAAGCTAGAGTTCCTCTCCAATCTAATATCATATACATATAGAGCTAGTTCTATCACAATTCAAACAAATTCAATAAAGACTAAATAGTCGGTGCAGTTCTGACAAATTAATCGAATGATAGAGATTAATATTTTATCCTTTAATATGTTCTCGAAAAATAGTGACTCGTTTGAACATGTTGATTTTGAAATTCTTGTACTCGTTTTTTAGTCTTAATTAAACTGGTCGACACGTTGGAGTTTAATAAACTCTGATACCAATTTATATTAAGATTTGAATTTTCATTTACAAGATTTGAAGGATTGGACGTGTGGTTGCTTGTATTAACAACTCCAAAAATAAAAATAAAAATAAAAAATAGAATATTATTGTAAATGATAAATTTATTAGTAAATGGCATTTATATCCTTGCACTCTTAAAAATTATTATTATTATATCCCTAATCATTCCCTATAAATATAGAACTTTGTTTTTTTATTATAATACATACAAATTTATTGACTTTTATTCTTTTTCCTTTTTTTATCTCTTTTCACAACACGTTATCGCACCAAAATTTAATTCTTTCAAAGTTTAGTTAGATTCATAATGGATTGTCAAGATAATTACTTGATTGATGTGCTATTACACATATTATTCTTTAAGACTAAAAATATTTTTTTGATTTAACATTAACGAAAAAATAATGTTAATATGATATCATGTTTTTCGAATATTGTCGAAAACTCCAAAAACGTTTGTATTGCTTTATCAAATAATACAAAATTATATATTGAAGATACACTTTATTCTACCAAATTCAGAAGAAATTTACTTAGTTTTAAAGATATCCGCTGCAATGAATATCATATTGAGAATATGCACGAAAATAATATTGAATATCTTTGCATAACTTATTTTGCATCTATACAGCTTGGATAGTGTGCTTGAATTGGCTCCTTGAAGANAACTAAGATTTTGGTTTAATTCATTGTTTGTATTGTTTTCTTCATCACAGGAAATAATAAGTTATGACCTTTAAAATCCTCAAATAGCTGTGTGACATGGAAACCTTTGATTTGTGCTAAAAGCTAGTTTCAATTATTTGACCCTTCATCATAATAAAGGCTAAGCTAGAGTTCCTCTCCAATCTAATATCATATACATATAGAGCTAGTTCTATCACAATTCAAACAAATTCAATAAAGACTAAATAGTCGGTGCAGTTCTGACAAATTAATCGAATGATAGAGATTAATATTTTATCCTTTAATATGTTCTCGAAAAATAGTGACTCGTTTGAACATGTTGATTTTGAAATTCTTGTACTCGTTTTTTAGTCTTAATTAAACTGGTCGACACGTTGGAGTTTAATAAACTCTGATACCAATTTATATTAAGATTTGAATTTTCATTTACAAGATTTGAAGGATTGGACGTGTGGTTGCTTGTATTAACAACTCCAAAAATAAAAATAAAAATAAAAAATAGAATATTATTGTAAATGATAAATTTATTAGTAAATGGCATTTATATCCTTGCACTCTTAAAAATTATTATTATTATATCCCTAATCATTCCCTATAAATATAGAACTTTGTTTTTTTATTATAATACATACAAATTTATTGACTTTTATTCTTTTTCCTTTTTTTATCTCTTTTCACAACACGTTATCGCACCAAAATTTAATTCTTTCAAAGTTTAGTTAGATTCATAATGGATTGTCAAGATAATTACTTGATTGATGTGCTATTACACATATTATTCTTTAAGACTAAAAATATTTTTTTGATTTAACATTAACGAAAAAATAATGTTAATATGATATCATGTTTTTCGAATATTGTCGAAAACTCCAAAAACGTTTGTATTGCTTTATCAAATAATACAAAATTATATATTGAAGATACACTTTATTCTACCAAATTCAGAAGAAATTTACTTAGTTTTAAAGATATCCGCTGCAATGAATATCATATTGAGAATATGCACGAAAATAATATTGAATATCTTTGCATAACTTATTTTGCATCTATACAGCTTGGATAGTGTGCTTGAATTGGCTCCTTGAAGAGTTTGATCCGCGAGAATTCAACCAGTGAAGGATCCAAGTCTCAAAGCCATGACTCCGAATCCATGAAAGGGACTCAAAAAGATTTCATTTTTTTCTTACCTGACAGCTCTAAAAAACAAATTCGCATTAGTATGTAAAACCTTCTCGACTTTACAAAAGAAGATAAAAAAAAAAAAAAGAAAACTTCATGCACTTCCATATCACATGTATTATACATTTATAAAAATTGTCGAATGAAATATTATCACGAACCAGAAATTTGTTAATTCAAAAAATTTTATACTTTGACATGATAGACTGGTGATCCAGAAGCTATAACGATGTGTCAAACAATAAACAACTCACATAGACATCCTTTAAAAAATCAAAAGATTCTTTTACCTAATAATTATCCATATGTAACTTGTTTTCAAGGTAAGTTAGTATTAGACTTTCGGCTACAAAGGTCAATATTGAATCTCCAACTTTTTTGAAAAGAATTCATGGAGATATATTTGGGCCAATACACCCATCATGTGGATCATTTCGTTATTTTATAGTATTAATTGATTCTTCTATTAGATGATCACATATTTGCTTACTTTCCACTAGGAATGTAGCTTTTGTTGGATTATTTGCTCAAATCATAAAATTACGAATACAATTTTTCGATTACTCAATCAAGACTATTCGTCTTGAAAGTCCTGGTGAATTTAGAACACAAATATTCGATGATTATTGTATGTCAATTGTGATTGTTATTAAATGTTCGATTGCACGTATCCAAACATAAAGTGATTTAGCGAAGTCATTTATTAAACATCTACAACTTATTGTTAGACCATTACTTATGAAACAAAACTCCTAGCTTCTATTTCGAGTCATGTCGTATTACATGTTGCATCATTGGTTCGTATCAGACCAATTATATATTATCAATATTCACTTTTACAATTGACATTTGATCATAAATTTAATGTTTCTCACCTGCGAGTTTTTGGTTGTGCTATTCAATCCTGATTTCATCTACTATTAGGTATCTTTAACTTTTAACGGGTGATTTATTTAATGCACGTTTTGTAAATTGCCATTTTGATGAAATAATATTTCCAATTTTTGGAGGGGAAAACGACATCATGATAAACAAGATAAATTTTCTTAGAATGAAATAACTCTATCTCACTTTGAAAAAATCATTTATTTGCAAAGAGTTACAAATCAATTAGCAGATGTATTAGTTGACACAAGAAAGTGACAAAGTCATATGTATCAGCAGAAAATATTTCAGCAAAAATTGATGTCCCTGCAGAACAATTTTTGTAGCAAATAAATCTCAAATACGTCAGAAGCGTGGACGATCAGTTGATTCAAAAGACTCTATACCACAAAAAAAGTATAAGAGAAAAATCAATCAAAAACTTTAGAAGAAATAACATAGAAAATATTGATCAATCAAATNTTCGGCTACAAAGGTCAATATTGAATCTCCAACTTTTTTGAAAAGAATTCATGGAGATATATTTGGGCCAATACACCCATCATGTGGATCATTTCGTTATTTTATAGTATTAATTGATTCTTCTATTAGATGATCACATATTTGCTTACTTTCCACTAGGAATGTAGCTTTTGTTGGATTATTTTCTCAAATCATAAAATTACGAATACAATTTTTCGATTACTCAATCAAGACTATTCGTCTTGAAAGTCCTGGTGAATTTAGAACACAAATATTCGATGATTATTGTATGTCAATTGTGATTGTTATTAAATGTTCGATTGCACGTATCCAAACATAAAGTGATTTAGCGAAGTCATTTATTAAACATCTACAACTTATTGTTAGACCATTACTTATGAAACAAAACTCCTAGCTTCTATTTCGAGTCATGTCGTATTACATGTTGCATCATTGGTTCGTATCAGACCAATTATATATTATCAATATTCACTTTTACAATTGACATTTGATCATAAATTTAATGTTTCTCACCTGCGAGTTTTTGGTTGTGCTATTCAATCCTGATTTCATCTACTATTAGGTATCTTTAACTTTTAACGGGTGATTTATTTAATGCACGTTTTGTAAATTGCCATTTTGATGAAATAATATTTCCAATTTTTGGAGGGGAAAACGACATCATGATAAACAAGATAAATTTTCTTAGAATGAAATAACTCTATCTCACTTTGAAAAAATCATTTATTTGCAAAGAGTTACAAATCAATTAGCAGATGTATTAGTTGACACAAGAAAGTGACAAAGTCATATGTATCAGCAGAAAATATTTCAGCAAAAATTGATGTCCCTGCAGAACAATTTTTGTAGCAAATAAATCTCAAATACGTCAGAAGCGTGGACGATCAGTTGATTCAAAAGACTCTATACCACAAAAAAAGTATAAGAGAAAAATCAATCAAAAACTTTAGAAGAAATAACATAGAAAATATTGATCAATCAAATATTAAAAATATGGTTCTTGAAAAACAGCAAGTGTCTGAAAATAATTAAATTTCAATAAATTATATGTTATCTCATAAATTATGGGAACAAAATAATATTGTTATAGACAATATTTTCACATTTGACTTGACTCTTAATATTATGCAAAATGAAGATCATAAACCATGGTTTGTTAAAAATTGTCAACATAGAAATGATTGGTCAAAATGAAAAAAAATCATGTAGGCTGAATTGAATTCCTTAGAGAAACAGAAAGTGTTTGGAAGTGTAGTTCGAACACCTGAAAATATAATATCTATTGAATACAAATGAGTTTTTGTAAAGAAATGAAAATAATGAAATTGCAAGATACAAATCCTGACTCGTAGCTTAAGATTTCTCACAAAAATCAGGAATTGATTATGAAGAAACATATTCTCCTGTAATGAACACCATCACTTTTAAATTATAATTAGTTTGATTGTGTTGCAAATGTTCGATATGTGTCTTATGGATGTAGTGATTGACTATTTGTATAGTTCACTTAGTAGTGACATATATAGTCCCTGAAGGACTTAAAGTGCAAAGAACAAACGATTCATACCCGAGAACTATTTGCATGTGGTACAATCGCTTTAGCGAATATTTGTTGAAGTAATGTTATAAAAATAATGATTCCTGTTCATATGTTTTCATAAAGAAAACAAATATTGAATTTGCAATTGTGACAATTTATATTAATAATTTAAATTTAATTGGAACTTTTGAAAAACTCAATGCAAATTATTTGAAAATTGAATTTGAGATGAAAGATTTGAAAAAAACGAAATTATGTTTCGGGTTACAAATTGAATATTTCTGAAAATGATTATTTATTCATCAATCTACATATACAGAAAAAGTGTTAAACCGCTTTTATATGGATACTGCACATTCATTGATATCACTTATAGTTGTTCGATCACTTGACGCGAAAAAAAAAATCCATTTCGTTCACTTGAAGATGGAGAGAAGATTCTTCGTTCTGAAGTATCATATTTTAGTGCAATTGAAACATTAACTTATTTTAAAAAGTGTAATTGATTCGATATAACTTTTTTCTGTAAATCTCTTTATAAGATATAACTCTACACGAGGATATTGTTTTCTTTAGGGAAAAATGTCAGTGTTGTAGAAATTATTCTAACCGCTGGCCGGTTATTGTATAAGATTTTCGTTGTTTGACCTGTATTTTGTAACATAAAAATTTAATTATATTTTGCTAAAAATAATTTTATTTAAATTATCTGTTGCTAACAATGAAATAATGTTAATTAAGATTGTGGTAAGAATGGTTTCCACGTGGCTAACATTTTCTGGTTCGAATTTGTCTCTTACAAATAATTTACTCACTATTTAACAAAGCCGACGTATTATTTGTACGGCCCCGGTCCGACACGGTGGTTGAATTTACAGCCGGCCTTCTTTTGATATTATAAATCGATGCCGGACCCCCACCTCCACCCCTTTCTGGAATGGGTCAAGCATAAATCCTTTTAAATTGTTGAGAGAGTACAAATATTAAGTTCATTGAAAATAAGCCCCATTTTCTATAAAAATTGAATTTTGTAATGGTGATCTTTTGATTTATGTATGATTAAAAAGTAAGAAAAAATTTAAACTTTACTTGTAAAATTATTTTATTTGAAGAATATATAATTAAAAATAATTTTTTGAAAAATGAAATTCAAGAGTGGACTTCATGTTATCGTCCACATACTTTGTTTATAGGTACTTAAGTTTAGCATTGGCACGAACCCCTTATGTTTCTTAATTGAAAGTGGTGGCAATTTCTTCACATTTTGATCGAGCCTCAAGGTGACCACATTTCCACTTTTTACTTTCTATTTTTGAATAATTAATAAGAAAATAGCAAGAGTATCAGTTTAATACCTATAAAATAATAAGAAGTTATGACCTTTAAAATCCTCAAGTAGCTGTGTGACATGGAAACCTTTAATTTGTGCTAAAAGCTAGTTTCAATTATTTGACCCTTCATCATAATAAAGGCTAAGCCAGAGTTCCTCTCCAATCTAACATCATATACATATAGAGCTAGTTTTATCACAATTTAAATAAATTCAATAAAGACTAAATAGTCGGTGCAGTTCTAATAAATTAACGATATGATAGAAATTAATATTTCATCCTACCTAAGCACCGTGCTTATATATATTGGTAATTAATCGATATAAGATTTATCCCTTAATATGTTCCCGGAAGATAGTGACTCGTTTGAACATGCTAATCTTGAAATTCTTGTACTCGTTTTTTAGTCTTAATTAAATTGGCACGTTGGAGTTTAATGAATTTTGATACCAATTTATATTAAGGTTTGCACTTTTATTTACAAGATTAACCTTGTTAAGAAGAGTAACAGAATCTCTTTATGTTGATCTATATACCAAAAATTATTCGATGTAAAATTTATCTCTTAGCACATCCACGTTCATTCACGGAATAATACAATTGGAATTTCACATAGAAAGTTACAGGAACCTAGACTTAGCCAAAAAAAAAAATGTGTAAAGAGAAAAAATTCAACCGCTTGGAAGTAAGGATTGGACGTGTGGTTGCTTGTATTAACAACTCGAGAAAATGGAATACTATTGTAAATGGTAAGTTTATTGGTAAATGATAATTATATCTCTACAATCCTAAAAATTATTATCATTGTATTTCTAATCATTCCCAATAAGTATAGAACTTTGATTTTTATTATAATACGTACAAATTTATTGACTTTCTCATTTTTTTTTTCTCTCTTTTCACAACACGTTATCAACATGAAAGTTTAATTATTTCAAAGTTTAGTTAAGATTCATAAAAGATTGTCAAGATAATTGATTGATTGATAGTGCAACTACACATATTATTTTTTAAGACAGAAAATATTTTTTTAATTTAACATTAACAAAAAATAATGTTAATACGATATCATGTGCGTCGAATATTGTTGAAAGCTCCGGAAGAACTTGTATTATTTTACCAAATAATACAAAATTATATATTAAAGATGCATTTTATTCTAGCAAATTCAAAAGAAATTTGCTTAGTTTTAAAGATATGCGCAATAATGAATATCACATTAAGACGATGCACGAAAATAATAGTGAATGTATTTGCATAAACTTCTTTTGTATCTTTATAGAAAAAGATTTTAAAAAAAAATTATGCACTTCCATATAACATCTATTGTACATTTATAAAAATAGTCGAATGAAATATTATCACAAACCAGAAGTTCGTTGATCCAAAAAAAACTATACTTTAACATGATCGATTAGTACATCCAGAAGCTATAATAATGCATCCAATAATAAACAACTTACATGAACATCCTTTAAAGAATCAGAAGATTTTTTTACCTAATAATTATACATGTGTTGCTTGTTCGCAAGACAAGTTTGTTATTAGACTTTCAACTATAAAGGTCAATATTGAATCTCTAACTTTCTTGGAAAGAATTCATGGAGATATATGTGTGCTCATACACCCATTACGCGGATCATTTCGTTATTTTATAGTATTAATTGATTCTTTTACTAGATGATCACATATTTGCTTACTTTCAACTAGGAATGTAACTTTAACTAAATTATTTGTTCAAATCATAAAATTACGAACGCAATTTCCCAATTACTCAATCAAGACTACTCGTCATGACAACGCTTGTGAATTTAGATCACAAACATTCGATGATTATTGTAAATCAATTGAGATTGTTACTAAACATTCGGTTGCGCATATCTATACACAAAATGATTTAGTGGAGTCATTTATTAAACGTGTACAACTTATTACTAGACATTTACTTATAAAAGCAAAACTCCCAACTTCGGTTTGCGGTCATGTCATATTACTTGCTATATCATCGGTTTGTATCAGACCAACTACATATTATCAATATTCATTTTTACAACTGGTATTTGATCATGAATTTAATATTTCTCACCTTCGAGTTTTTGATTGTGCTATTCAATCCTTATTTCACCCTCACAACATACTAAAATGGGTCCCCAATGAAAAACTTGAGATTTATGTGAATTTTGATTCACCATCTACTATTGGGTATCTTGAATTTTTAACGGGTGATTTATTTGTTGCACGTTTTGCAAATTGTCATTTTGATTAAATGAATTTTCCAACTTTTTGACGAGAAAAACTACATCCTTATAAATAAGATATTTTTTTTTTTTGAATGAAATAACTATATCTCACTTTAATCCCACAGCAATCAATGTGAGCAAGATGTTGAAAAAATTATTCATTTAAAAAGAGTTGCAAATCAATTATCAGATATATTTGTTGACACAAGAAAAATGACAAAGTCATATATACCGGCAGAAAATATTTCATCAAAAATTGATGTCCATGTAGGACAATTTGTGGTTGACCAGTTGATTCAAAAGACCCTGTACCTCGAAAAAGAAAAGTATAAGAAAAAAATTAACCAAAAACTTCAAAATAAATAACATTAGAAAATATTGATCAATCAAATATTGAAAATATTCTTAAAAAATACAAGTGTTCGAAAATAATGAGATTTCAATAAATTATATGTTATCTCATAAATTATGGGAACGAAATAATATTAATATAGACAATATTTTTGTCTTTAACGTGACTCTTAATATTATGCAAAATGAGAATCCTAAATCACAGTTTATTAAAGACTGTCAACATAGAAATATTTGGTCAAAATGGAAAAAAATCATACATACGGAATTGAATTCATTAGAGAAACAAAAAGTATTTGAAAATGTAGTTCGAACATCTGAAAATGTAATCCCTGTTGGATACAAATGGATTTTTGTAGAAAAATGAAAATAATAAATTACAAGATACAAATCACGACTCGTAGCTCAATAATGAACATATTCACTCTTCAATTATTAATTAGTTTGACCGTGATGCTCAATATGTGCCATATGGATGTAGCGGCTACCTATTTGTATAGTTCACTTGATAGTGATATATATATATACACGAAAGCTCTTGAAAGATTTAAAGTGCAAAGAACAAATGATTCATGCCCGAGAATTATGTTCTCAATTAAATTGGAAAGACTATTGGATTGAAACAATTCTGACGCATATGGTACAATTGCCTTACCGAATATTTGTTGAAAGAATGTTATAAAAATGACGATATATGCACATATGTTTTCATAAAGAAAACAAATATTGGATTTGTAATTATGACAATTTATGTAGATGATTTAAATTTAATTGAAATTTCAGAAGAGTTCAACAAAAATTGCAAATTATTTGAAAACTGAATTTAAGATAAAAGACTTGGGAAAAACCAAATTCTTTCCCGGGTTGCAAATTGAACATTTTTCAAAATGATTATTTATTCAACAATCTACATATACAGAAAAAAGATTAAAATATTTTTATATGGATAATGCACATCCATTGGTATCACATATTGTTGTTCGATCACTTGATGTGAAAAAAAAAAAAATTCGTTCACTTGAAGATTGAGAGAAGGTTCTTGGTTCTGAAGTATCATATCTTAGTGTAATTGGAGTATGAACTTATCTTACAAATTGTACTCGACCCGACATAACATTTTTCTATAAATCTCTTTGTAAAATATAACTCTACACCAACACAAAAAAATTGGTATATTGTTAAACATATTTTTCGTTATCTAAGGGGTACTATTGATTTGTGATTACTTTATTCTCAAAAGTCGGGATCTAGTTTAGTGGGATATGTAGATACAGGTTATCTCTATAATCCATATAAAGTTAAATCACAAACTGGATACGTGTTTACACGTGGAGAAACGGTTATATCATGGAGATCTGTAAAGCAATCATTGACAACAACATCCTCAAATCATTATAAAATTATTATAATCCATAAAGTAGGTCGAGAATATGTATGGTTGAGCAACATGACCCATCATATTCAAATATCATGTAGATTAATTTTAATAAAAGATAGTCTTACAATTTTGTATGAAGACAATGTTGCTTATATTGCACAAGTCAAAGGAGGTTATATCAAATATGACATGACGAAGTATATTTCTCCAAAATTCTTTCATACACATGAATTTCTGAAAAATGACGACATCGATGTTCAAAAAATTCGTTCAAGTGACAACGTGACTGGTTTATTTACAAAAGCACTGCCAACATCTACAATTAAGAAATTGGTTCACAAGATTTGAATGCGCCGACTCAAAGATTTTCAGTGATCAACATCGGAAGGAGTAACTGTACTTTTTTTTTTCCTTCGATTATGTTTTATCCCACTGAGTTTTCCTAACGAAGTTTTAATTTGGCGGCATTTATCTTTAATACTCCAGGATAACTGTACTATTTTTCCTTCGTTTGATTTTTTGTCCTATTCAATTTTTATCAAACAATATTTTAACGAGACGGATATTTTATAGTGTGTCATTCAAATTGAAGTGTTGTAAATGGTAAGTTTATTAGTGAATAACAATTATATTCTTGTAACCCTATAAATTATTATCATTGTATCCTTAATCTTTCGTATAAATATAGAGTTTTAATTCTCATTATAATACACATAAATCTATTGACTTTTATTCCTTTTCTCTTTTTCTTTCTTTTCACAACAAATCCCATTTTGTAAGTAACCAAATTGCGTCAGAAATTATGAGGATTAGTGTAAACTTCCCTTTCGAGACAATGACTAGTTTCTGCGCCACTCAAATTGTTAACCATAAAGATAAAATACAGACAAACAATTCAATTTCAAAAAATTAATCTTAATGGTTTGCCTCTAATGAAATCCAACCCTTGAGATTGACTGCATTTGATCGAAAGCTGCCTTCCCACTATAGCCAAAAGTCCAATTATCTACACTTCATTTTTTTTTTTCTTTGTACGTATTATTATCCTTAGTTTATTTAAACACGGTAGACTTACGTTTTTGTTTTGTTTGAAAGAATTTTGCTTGGATACTCCACAACTATACGATTTTAAGAAAAAAATATTACTAGTTTTAACTTTTTGAAGATTCCATCCCTCCGTTCATTATGGTGAATGATTGTCATTTAGGACAATTTTTCCTTAATGCACATGTTAAATGCATTTCGAATTAATTAATTTGAGATACTGCACATCAAAAGACGACATGATTTATGAAAAAAAAAAAAAAAGCATGTGAGGATCTATTTTTGTCAATCTATTTGTCTAATTTAATTTAACGCACTAAATATACCGTAAGAACTATTAAAAATCTACACCCTTCGTTCAGCTCCTCTTGGCCATGGGTGAAAAGGTGGGGCCCATGTGATATTATTTGGAGTTGACCTATTCAGTGACTAGCATTAGGGATTAGGGTGTAAGTTTCGAAAATTTGAAGGAATTTGTCGACATCCTCTCTAAGCTTATATTTTGTTACCTAATTCTGATTAAGCCACATTATTTCAAAAATAAAAATAAAAATAAAAAAGTTGACCATCATACAGTAAAAGGACCCAACTTTGACAGCAATCTTTGACTTTGTTGACAGCAATCAAGTAAAAAAATTGTGAAAAGACATTAAGACCCCTAACTTGTTTTACACATTATTTCATAACAAGGATAATTTTGACATTTCATTTTTCAAAAGACGGTTGACCTTTTTTTTTTTTTTTTCCAAATCTTGCAGCTACAACACTGTTTATTTTACTGTTACAACGTCTCATTTTTCATTAAAATGAGAAATTAATGTGCGCCAAACAGTCGGCTAATAAGACCATGTTTGTCTATGTTTATGTGTTACTTATTTTGTCACATAA
Organism: Fraxinus quadrangulata; assembly: GCA_903798255.1. NCBI lineage: Eukaryota > Viridiplantae > Streptophyta > Magnoliopsida > Lamiales > Oleaceae > Fraxinus > Fraxinus quadrangulata. The sequence goes on along the minus strand of CAIGRB010087676.1, from coordinate 98,092 downwards.
TATTCAAAACTATTTATTTTACTATTTTAGAGTTGTTTATAAAGGATTTAGATTCGAATAGATAAAAATGAGTAATAAATAAGTATGTATTACTTATGAATTTCACGAAATATATGGATAAAAAATTATTGATCAATTGAAATCATGTGCCAAACACACGTTCAAAAACAACCAAACATGCTCAAAGCATATTATATGACCGCTTTATCCTAACTCGTGTCAAATTATTAGGCTACAATTATTGAATCTTTATGAAACTTTAAACCTTAAGAACATGAAAATCTAATTATTTTATTGTCAAGATTTTTCGTGTCAAATCACCAAAGAATTATTAAATGCGAAACATACCTTAATTTATCGAGAATAATTATTTAGTACTTGATCTTAATTTTGGATCTTGAATATTGATTTTTTTATTCTTGAGTTCATGATTTTGACTTCTTGATACATAGTCTTGATTCTTGAATTCCTTCATCTTGATTCTTGATTGTATATTGCATGTTCTTGTATGTGGGTTTTGGATCTTCAATGTATTTTCTCTTGTATTCTTATATTGATAGATGACACAAAGAATGAGAAATTGCATATGAATTGGGAACATAACTCTATTTATAGTTTTCATATGTATTTGGGTCATCATCAAATACAATTTTAATGGATCCAATCTCTACACATACAATTCGATTCACATTTTATTTAGATACCCAAATCTCAATTGCTCAATTCTTTATTAGATCACTTTAATTTTGAGCTTAATTTAAGATAATCTTTATACACAATTTATTACATATGTCGGTCCATATGAAAATTAAAACCCAACAATCTCATACTTTGATCACATATGTTACCTTATAAATGTGCATAACTTTACGACGTCAAAAAATTTTGCTGTTGTAATCAAAAGTACCTTTGAACAGTCTCGTCCACCAATTATGTTAATATATGATCAAGGATCTTAGTTATTATTACCATAACTAAACCCTCAATGGTCACGTATATCAACACAATCAAATCATATAAATCAAATGTGGATGTGTATCATGAAAAGTACATGTAATGTGATCCAAACATGCATTTTTTCAACTGGTCTTATCTTATCCTTTAATGAGATCAAACCAAAACTTTAATCAGAGTTACACTGAACTTAATACTTTATTTTTGATGAATAACTTGAATATATATATAAGCATAAGATGTGTTTGAATTGAAAAACAGCCAAATACAAATTCTCACTAAATTACCATATCATCAAAAGATGTAACACTCATATGAGCATTATGTTCATGAAAGATCCTGGGTGGTGCCCTTTAGTAAGCGGATCCACAGTCATAGAATTTATCCTAATATTCCTTATAGAAACTTGATCGTTCTGAATTTTTTCCTTAACAACTAGAAACGCGATGTCTATAAACTTTGACATCATCGTGCTCCTTTTGAAATACAAGACTGTTATTGTCACAAAATAATTTAAATGTGCGTTTGATTGCCAATATTTTTCATGAAAAATTTGTTTTTCCATCGAAAATCCTACTTTTGCGACTTTTGATTGACATTTTTATATGAAAAATATTTCTCTTTTTGGTCACGTGACTATATTTTCCTCAAAATTAAGGAAAATATTTTCTTTAAGAGGAGTAGAATTTTATTTTTCAGGAAATTCACTTTATCTTTCTCTCACTTATCTATCCACTCTCTCTCATCTACTCACCAATAAAAAATGGATAAATATAATATTTTTAGGTTGAAAACTAAATCAATTAAACACATTTAATTAATAATTTACATACAAATAAGTTATACGCAATTGAAGTATCTAAAATTTATTTTCTTTCCATGTAAATTTCATGCTAGTAATCAAACGCACTCTAATTATCTTTCAATTCCATCCAAAATGTGGAGCCCGATGACAAAATTTCACAGTCATATTCCATGATCAGAATTAGAATATCAAATGATATCTAATTGGTCTGATTTCCTGTTTGTGGCCATTAATGTTTAATTCTCTATAGATATTGAAAAGCCTGATTGGCTGCTTTCCAAATATTCATCTTAGAGTTATTTAAATACCTATCAACATTCCAACAATGAATGCTATATCCGGATGTGTAAAAAACCAAGTATACATTAAACTTCCAACTACTGAAGCATGAAGAATTTTCTGTATTTTCTTTTCTTTAATTTTATCTTTAGGGCATTTATTGAGACTAAAGTTGTCTCCCTTAACAATAAATGTATCATCTTTACATTCCTGCATCACAAATATTCTAATAACCTTATTGATATAGTTCTTTTGTGCTAATTCAAAAATATCGCGAGTACGATCTTGGTGTATTTGTATCCCTAATACAAAAGAGGCGTCATCAAGATCTTTCATTTCAAAATTCCATTACATGAATCTTTTGGTTTCGTGTAATAAGTTTATATCATTACAAAAAAGCAATATCATCAACATACAATACCAAAAGAATATGCTTACTCTAATTGAACTTGTGATATACACAAGCATTAATTGGATTCATCTTAAAACCAAACGATATAATTATTTGATGAAATTTTTATTATCATTGACGAGAAATTTGCTTAAACACATAGATGAATTGCTTTAATTTGTAAACCATTGACGTAGCTTAAGTTAAAAAATGTGTCACAAATATTATAATTGTCCTAAAAGAGTTTTCATAAAAATTGGAGAGAGTCCCTTTAAAGTCAATGCCTTATTTTTTAGTAAAGCTACTTGTAGCAAGACGGGTCTTATATCTCTTCACATCACTCTTTGAATACCTATTAGTTTTAAATATCCATTTACAACCAATGGATTTCGTACATTTAGCAATGAGAAGAGTTCCCCAAACGTCATTATCTTTCATAGACTTTACCTCTTTATTCATGGTATCATTTCACTGTTGAGAATTATTCATTTGTCTGGTTTGATGAAAGTTGATTTATCAGATCTTCTTCCATCAATCCACTACCATCCTCATGTTTTTGGAGAAAGATTATAAAAATATTCGGAATTGCCTATCTCATTTTTCTAGTGGATTTTCTTAATGTGATTTGTTCTTTAGGTTGTTGAGTTTGTTTTTCTACAACAACATCCTAGTTGTGTATAGAGGATTTTGTAATATTTGTTCTTAGAGGTTGTTGAGTTTGTTTTTCTTGACGATTTTTGCCCCCAAGTCATAAGTTATTTAATATTGTTTAAGTAAATTTGATTACAAAAATTTAATGAATAACTAGGTTGCCAAAATCGTCATCTGCATGTTATTTCACATAAGCAATTTAGGTTCAAATCACCATACAGATGTTTTTATAAAATTATTTTGAGTTAAAAACTCCTCAGTTTGTACATTAAGAACAATTTTATCATGTCAATTGAATTGAATAATTGTTTTATTAGTGTAATTCATAGAGATATGTTACAAATCATATGAATAGTTCATTTTCCTCTATTTTTCATTATTTAAATGTTTCATATTATTAGAATTATTTTTTATAGGCTTAAAACTCTTTTAATTCCTACTTAAAGATTCAATTTAACAAGATTAATAGTAATATAACTCTCCCATTTAGTTTTTCACTAAAATGGGGGTTGCAAGAAGAGGTAAGTTACATTTTCACTATACCTCCCCTCAAACCTGAATTTGTTTTTGTTTTCTCTCGAAAATATCTTTTATGTTAAGTTAAACTTGAAACAATAATAAGGGCGTGAAGGAGAAATGCTTTCACACATTTTGTTCCTTTATATTTCAAGACAATCAGGGTAGGTGGTGCTAAGTTTTTTTTCCCCTTTTGTTCATTATGTATATGTATGTATGATTGTGACGTGTGTTAGAATTTTTAAAACTATGAAGTTTGTGTATGACCATAAATGATTTTTACAACCCCAAGGGATTCTTCAGAATCATTAATTTGCCGGTATTCATTTATGTAAAATGTTAAATTCTTTCCTATCACTTTATATATATGTATATATGTTTACGATCAAAAGGGCTACTGAACTTAAAACTCACACCTTTTATGTTGACAATTTTTTTAGATTAAAGGATGGTCGAGGAAGCAGGATTTACGTAGATTGTGGAGGATTCGAAGGGAGAGAGGTGCTTCATTTGTGTAATTAGTCACATTTGAAAAGTTTCTAATTCTTACTAGTTATGGAACTTACGTTTAATTTTTAAAAGATGCTAGTTTATCTTTCTTTAAAATTTTCTATTTCTTTCTCTTAATGTGAACATTTAAATTATTATTTAGTTTAATTATGCATATAAGAAGTTAATATTAAACGTTAAACTTACTACGTAAACTTTATCGAGTCATCCCAAACATAATTCTTTGAATTTTTGTACAAAATTAGTAGGTTTGAAAGCCTATGAGTCCTCTATCCGATGAATTTGGAATCAAGTCAATTGAAGGTCGATAGGATAAGTTATGTCATTTTTCGTGTGCTACATTCAGTGTACCCGAGAACACTTTTTTTCATATGTTTGAGTGCCATTGGAGTGCCTAAATGATCTTAAAAAATTCTGCAATTTTCTATCCGATGGATTTGGAATCAAGTCAATTGAAGGTCGGTAGGATAAATTATGTCATTTTCCGTGTGCTATGTTCAGTGTACCCGATAACACTTTTTTTCACATGTTTGAGTGCTATTGGAATGCCTAAATGATCTTAGAAAATTCTGAAATTTCACTGTGTTACACATGAATGAGTTTTGAAAATATTGTAAAAAGCTTAATCCTTGGGTAGCGCGTTGCTGATTTTAACTCCTTCAATGCACGCTAGCATTTATTTTAACCCTTCGTTTTAGTTTCGTTATTTAACAAATCAAAATTATCTACCTTAAATCATTTGTTTTTAATAAATTTTAGAATTTGTAAAAGAAGCAAGGTAACTACAAAGTTGAAAGAAAATTAAAAAACATTTTAATTTAACACGACTTTTTTAAAGAAAAAAACGTTGTTGTTTTTCTACCAATTTCAAATTCCAAGATTTAGGTCATTACACCCCTTAACAATTGTTTTACTTGGAATTTTATTGAGGATTTAAACTGCAATCTTTAGCGTTTCTTCCTAAAGCGATTATGGCAAGGTGAAATGACTAATTATACTCTTTACCATGTTTTAAATTGTTTTGTTTTGTCTCTCAGTAACACTATTAATGCTAGGGGACTCTGTCATGGTGTACTGTGTGACGATTTCACATTCATCTAGGAATTTTAGTAAAAGGTCCTAGACATTATTCTACTGATCCGTCATATTTGCCATAGTATTCACCATCACGGTCAGATCTTTTATTGAGTTGATTTTCAATCTTAGCCTTTTAAACCTTGAACATATCCAATGATTGGGATTTCTCATGAATGAGATACATGTAGCCATAATGAGAAAAATTTCTATGTGAACACAATAAATGATTGTTGACAATTTCAAGAAACTGAAGGGAATGAATTAGTTCTAAGATATCCGAAATTCTATTGGTACCTAATCTCTTTATATTTGTTTGTTTTTCCTTAATGTAATTAACACAAACATTAAAGTCCGTAAAATTAGGGAGATCAAGAATTTATTCGACACAAGCTATTCTTCTCTTGTTACATGATCGCTTGTGCCATAATAAGGTGGAATTCTCATTGATTAATTTATATTTAATATCACGTGAATTCACATGCAAGATTTCTTTATAAGAAGCAACTGTATTAAGCAAATATAGATTATTATAACCGGATAAAGAACTGGTACTCACAATATTTGAATTAAGAGAAGATCAAATTGACTATTTTCAATTAAACAAGAGTAACCAAATTTGTCCAATATAAAAATAGAAACCAAATTCCGTGAAAAAAGATGGTACCACAAATACCTTTTTTGTATTCAAATAATAACCAGACTTTAATAATAACCTAAAAGTCTTTATAGCCTCAACTTTAACTGATTTGTCATCGCTCCACATAGAAGAATCTTTCAGCATTAATTGACTTTTGATAGTTCAGGCAACCCCGCATAGACTCACTTATGGGAATAGTGGCACTAGAATTTATCCACTAAATTAACCTAAAAAATGAAAGTGAGAAGTGTATTTTTCTTTACACGACAAACGTAGTATTTAGTACGGTCTTTCTTTATGTATTCAGAATTTTCTCAAAAGAAACAGTTAGATGATTTATTTTTTTCAAGTTTTTGTTGTTTCTTTTGAGCTGAACCAAATTCAACTTCTTTACTCTTTAACTTGTCCTTAGAGGTACTTGTGAAGTAAGTACTTTCAGCTCTCTCTTACTTTAGCATTTCTTCTTCTTGTAAATAATATGAAATGAGTTCATTAAGAGTCTACTTCCACTTTTGACATTCATAACTAACTTCAAATCAGCCGAATTGTGCAAAAATAGAAATCAAAACTAAATGTACGAGTAAGTTGTCAAACAGCTCAAACTTCAAGGCATTTAGTTTTGAAGCATGATGAGACACATCTAGATGTATTCCTTTATGTTTTCTTTAACATTATACTTTAATGAAATCAAGTTTGCCAGGAGCGTACTAGCTTTGGCCTTAAATATCAAGTTGTGAGTGGTACACTTAGTATAGTAATCAAAATGCCCCTGAATGTTACATGAATATCAAGTTGTAAGTTATAATTATTGTTTTTTCAATTTCTTTAAGAAATTCCTTAAAATTAGTCACCTTATTAGACACAACGCCCCTGAATGTTACTGAAATTTCACGCATCATGATCATGAGACTCTTGCGGTTTAGACGATCCCAATTATTCGAGTCTCATTTTTTCGTCAACGGAACTCTTATTCGTAAGAGCAGTGGATTTTTCAATCCTTAACGCAAGATCTAGATCCACGTAGCCAAGAACGCTATGAACGTTCTATTTTCGATCCTTAATTTGGTTCTATGAGCACATGAATTGAATTGATTAGTTAACAGATATTGTAAAAGTAGATGGACCAACTGATTAAAGAACTTAAACCTAATTGATATGTTCACATGGGAATTCACATTAGACAGTCAATAATTTCAAATAATGGGGGCCCCATCACACGAGACCAAAAACAACATTGATATTTAATCTTTGAACATAAATATCAAGTTATAAGTGGTACTCTTGGAATAGTAATCAAATATTGACAATAAATTTAGTCAAACACTAAGTCTATCTTTAAACCGACTCAATGTTCACAAAATGAAAAACTTTACAATTGTCACATATTTATTATCACAGGCGTGCATGTAATTTCGTCAAATATTTACATTCCCTTGAACCAATCAATAATCGCATGAATTACAAACACGATACCTTTCCAATATTTAAAATAAATTAATTTAGACGATAGAGGTTATTTTGATAACATAATACGTCAATTAATTTAATTTGAAAAATTAGTCATCCAAAAGAAACTTTAATACCATTCATTTGAAATTTAATTGTTAAAATCTTAGCTTTCACACACACACACACACACACACACAAGAACAGAAAACTAGGGCGCTACAGTGCCCAAAAAGTTGGGCTCTATGTGCACTTAACAGAAATTGAGAGCTGTGAACACAGTGCTTAAGCGCTACCTAGAAGTGGCAATGGGCCAAATCGAGCCGAGCCGAGCCGACTCGTATGCCTACGAGCTCGGCTCGGCTCGTGAGCTTGTGGCTCGGCTCGCGAGCTCGACAATTTTTTTTTAAGGAAAAAATGGGTTTTAAAAATTGAGGGCCAAACAAGGACTTAAATAACTGATATTGATTTAAGGGAATAATATATAAATAATGTGGTTACTATATAAATTTTCATTTTTAAGAAATTAGTTTTAAACATTCAAAAATCTGTAATTAAAATTTATTAATTAAATATATTACTATCATAATTATAAAATTTATAGTCGCAATTACGTACTTATAGATCATAACTTATTTATCAATCACAAATTATCAAATTAATAGGTCACTATTATTTCTAGGTCATAAATATTATAGTTCACAACTTATTTTACAGTCACAAATTATCGAATTAATTAGTCACAACTTAACAAATTGAGAATCATGATTACAATTCAATTGCAATCTCATATTTTTTTATCACATATTATTAATTAGTCACAATCACCCAAACAATTGATCACGAACACTCTTCATCCACCCCCAACAACAAAACACCATGCCACCTCACTACCACCACCTACACTACTATTGTCAATACCAACACCATGTGCACTAACACTATCTCACCAACGCCACCAGCACGACCGCCACTTGCGCCGTCATCACCCACACCACTACTTACACTATCACCGCCACCAAGAACAAAAATCTCCTTAAAACTCCGGCTAAGCAACAGATCGGATAAGGAAAAAATATCCCAAAAACACATTCAAAACATTGTTGTTACTGCAGTGATGTCATCGTCGTTGCACGCTACAACATTGCAACGCCAAGCACTTGAAACTTCTTCCAACGTCTCCTTCTGATGGTATTGTTCCGTGTGTGTGTGTGAGTGAGAGAGAGAGAGAGAGAGAGTAGAAGATAAATAATTAGGGTTTGAAGTGAAATTTTTGTGAAGTGGGGTGAGGTGGGGGTGGATAGGTAGATTAATTTTGTTTCATTATATTATTTATTAACATTAAAAAATTTAATTTTCACCTTAATTTTGAATAAAAACTTTTAAACAAAATTTTTTAATTGAAAAGTTAAAATCCGTGTATGTGTAATTTCCACTTGATTTAACAATCATTAAATTCAATCGAAAAGAGATGAAACCGGCCTCTGCAAGGCATTTTTTCTGCAAATACTGTTTTCCTTTTTTGTCTAAAGGAAAAAATAATCGAAGCGATTCCATGCAGGGGTAGTCCCACTAGCGAACCAAGCTGACTCAACTCGTGAGAGGTGATTTGCGAACGCAACAAATACTCATGCGAGCTGCTCATTGGCTCACACGAATTGGCTCGCAGGCTCGTCGATTTGTAAACTATGACTAAGCCCCTGTTTGAACCACTTTTTTTTTTCATTCTCATTTTTCTACTCATTTTCAACTACACATTCTTTAATAAAATAATATTTTCCATTGCATCAATAACTTTTCCTTCTTTTCAACCACATATTCTCTATTAATCTACTATTCCAAAATACATTCTTCCAAAATTATATAACTCAAACACACCCTAAAATACAAATTTTACTAAAAAATAGTAAGTCGATTTTGGTCGCCCCATCAAGGAGCGAGCTAAGCCCACATTTGATGAAGCAAGCTGGCACGCGGATAGGCCACGCCAAACTCGATTGTGAACTGTTGAACGATTAGGCTCGACCTATTTAACACATGCACTTTTCCTGGCAGCAACGGGGGAAAACCTGCTGCCGCATAATGACGTTTATATAATCGATTATTTTTCAAGCAAATTGTCCAAAAACAAAAGAAAAAAAAATAGAAAAATCGAGTGACGTACGCATTTGAAACTCGTTCGTTTGAAAAAGAAGCCAAAATAAATTAGTCAATTATTATGAAGATAAGAAACGTTTACGCAGTTGCATACCTCATTTTAATAGCGACTTTTTCTCTTTTCATTAAAGTGTTGATTGTGACTCTTTTGACATTTTTTGACGACTTTCAGCGACAATTTCAATTGTCATCTTTCTTTTAGTAGCTAATTAAGCTATTTATGAGTAAACAAAAAATTAATGATTAAAAACATTTTTGGCAAAATTAATTAAATTCTAAAACTTAAAATAGTGCTTTCTAAATTTCTACTCCATGGAGAGGAAATGTAGGATGGAATTGACTTCCACAATTAATTTTTTTTTTTTTTGTCAATGAGAAACAAAACAAGCTATGTCGAGGTGGCACGACCTGCTATTTCATTAATCATGTCGAACTAATTAGTGTAGACGAAAATGAGGCTCCAAATGTCTACCAGAGTCGATGTATCTTTTTGTGTCAGAGCATATTTAACAAACTAGATTAGATAATACTCATGTACGTACTAGTATACATCGTAATATCACTTAGTACTGCATAATACCAGTCTAGTTTCCATGAATGAAAAACCATTAAAAGGGACCCTTTAGAAAATGCTACTTGCGTTTATATTGTTCCATTGTTGAAATTGGATGTGGGGGAATGAAAAGACTGCACTAATTATATGACTGTGAACATGTGATACAAATCTCAAATTCTTGATCAATCAATCTTTCTTTTGTAATAAAAAAAAGACACCACGTTAGCAGCCGGTCCATCTAGCCCCCACTTAAAAATGGTATTGGCTGGATTAACAAATTAATGTGGTCATGGTTTTCCATCCATGTCCCTACATTTATTTATCTACCTAAAAATTCAATCGAAGCGGGACGATAAATCGAAACTCTTTCGAGCTATTCTTAGTATGCTTCTTCATTGAACAAAAGTATGAACTCTATTGAAAACAGCCTTCCTCCAACTTTTTTTTTTCTTTTTTGAGACATGACACTTATTTTACAGTTTATACATTATAAAAAGTACAAATTCGATCGGTTCTCGCGTGTCACAATTTGATAGAATCGAAGGAATCACCCAATTTTGATGAGTCTCGAGTCATTTAAGTGTAAACTAATCCCGATATGCTAATTGAATTGAACAATGCTCTGATTTGCTGGTTTCTCGAATGTCAGGTTTCATAGTTATGGATTGGAGATTATGATGCGTTTGATTGTGAGCAAGGAATTTATATGAAAATAAAATAAATTCTCGAGTCGTTTTAAGTGTTAACTTATTTGCATGAAAATTATTAATTAAATAGGTTTATTGATTTTGTTTTCAATTTAAAAAAATTATACTTGTCCATTTTTTATTGATAGGTACATGAGAAAGAAGGGATAGATGAGAGAGAATGAATTATATGGAAAATAAAAACTATATCTCCTTAAACAAAAGATTTTCCTTATTTTCAAGGAAAATATGATTATTGACCAAAAGTGAGAAAATATTTTTCGTATAAAAAATTGTCAATCAAACAGAATAAAACTAAAAAATTAGATGGAAAAATATATTTTTTATGGAAAATATTGACAACCAGACGATGTTTCTGGTAAAAAACAAAAACTCAATTATCACAGTTTTGGAGGTTTTAAGGTTAGTCCATAGTTCACATTTGATTATTCCATCGTGACGGACAAGCAATTCCAATTAAATTAAGGAAAATAGTAAAAGTTTGTCGGTGCTCCGTTTTCACATTTTTTCACTGCACGAGTACTCTAAAATTTGGATTAATCTTGGTGTACATTATGGACGCCATAACGGTGTCCATAATGTACACATGGCGGCCCCCTATTGGGGGGGCCCCTGGGCTATTTTTACTTTTACAGAACAAAGTGGTATTCACTTGAAAATGTCACTGGTCTACCTCAAGTTTCAGCACTGGTAATCCTATGTAGTAAGTACCACTTAATATCTCAACTTTTAGGCTGACAGATTTCAAGAAAATCACTGACCACTACGATAACTAGAAACTAAATTCAAGCTCCCCATGAAAGGAAAAGTAGGAGAATTTTCGATTAAGTTAAAATCCTATGCAGCCATTAATATTAATAACATGATACCTCAAGATCATATTGCAACTAGTGCCTGAAATGCTGTAGCTTCCACAAGTTCATTACATCTTACAGCAGGAAGCTTAAATATTAGAGAGAGACTCACAGGAGCACGAGCAAAAAAAAAAAAAAAAA
>CAIGRB010087676.1:64881-80893 GCA_903798255.1 Fraxinus quadrangulata | reverse complement strand
AGAAAACCTAAATGTATTGTTCCACTGACTGACATTGTCAAGAGTAAACTCAATCTGCTCACATGGCTACGCTCAATCGTAGCAATACTTGAAAAGTCTTAGCAGGTTATCCATAGTAGAAGTATTCGAAGGTGAAAAATCGGGTGTCGCACTGGATACCACTTAACAATTCACGAATTACCAATTTAACAGCTTTTAAGTTATCGAATGGTTGTTACTTATCCCTTTTTAGTTTTGACCCTACGTGCGGAATTAATCAATCAAAAGCAACAAGTCACTTTTAATTGTTTGTAGATGATTAAGCATACAAGTCAAATTATTCTATATTTGAATACTACAGTAATAAGAAAAGTAATAATAAACACCGATATAATGACGAAGAAACCCCAACTGAGTAAAAATTTCGAGACCAAGCTGTTACCTCTACTATAGATAACACAAAGTGAGTTACAATCAGATGCTATCTAGCCAACTCTACTAGACTTTTCGATCTATTTCCTGCTAACTCCAAGGTCTGCTCCAATACCTGCTCCAAAATCTTCTACAATTGTCTCTTCCCAACGGAATTCCAAGAAACCTGCTCCAAGGCCTCGTGCTTTTTCTGCGCTTGTAGTCCAACCTCTCTTAACCTCCAAAAATTTCTAAAATCCAATTGAAAAAGTACATTCATATAACCAATAGAAAGTTAGTAGTGTTTCAGATTCAATGGCTTTGATATTTTTCCCAAATATGTGGTTGTATAATCTCAAGAAGAAAAGATGGAATTAATGTATGAAGCAGCTCGTGGATTTTCAAAGAGTATTATGAACATGTTTAGAGAATAAGCACAATGAACAACTACCACTCAATTCGTGATAGGTTTGGGTATTTATAGGGGAAGGTAATTAAGTAGAATGAGCCAGAAAAAATACTTCAAAACAACAACTTATGATTTTTCGGATCGTCTGTCGCTCGAGCATGAAGCGACGATAGGTGAGAAATGCGCTATCGCTCGAGCGAGAGCTCGACGACAAGCGAGAGATATGCAATCTGTTTTTGCCGCTCGAGCGCCAACTGGGCGAGAAGATAGCAAACATGCGGCGACGTGTTTCTCCTATTTTGATGCTTAAACCTTAGACCTCATAATCCAATTTGTACAAATTACACCATAGATCCTTGACTTTTACACATGTTACAAATTAGTCCATTTGTTCACAAAATCGTCAACACTAAAAACTTAACAGAAGGATCGAACAAGATCTTAGATTTTATTTACCTTTCTTTAATGTTGTCCAATGTCGTACAATTCATCTCATCGAAATGGGCCATTAAAAGATGGCAAAGTCACCACCATATGACCGGCATGTGATTTCGGCTTCATGTATGCTAGTTGCAGACTGCAGTTTGAACTGAGGGTAGGTTTTTTTGGGTTGGCTCTGTTAGCCAATATTTAAATGAATCAACTATTAGGCTGAATTACAAAAAAACAAATAAAAAGTTAACAGCAGTAAAAAAACAAAGAACGAGGTTGAAATTTCAACAGAAAAATAATTCTCAAATCTCCCATTTATTTTTTCTTTTTATTTTTTTTTTTTTTTTTTTTTTCTTTTTTTTTTTTTATATCTTTAGTTAGTAAATATGATTATTATTATTTTTCAATTTATTAAGAACAATTCATATTTTCTTTAAAAATGATGATAAATATTTTTTTGTTTAATAAAAAATTTAAATTTGAAATTAACTTTAAACGAGGCGGGTACCATATTTTTCATACCCACCCCATACCTGCTTTAAGAAACGATCCTCATCCCACCCTCGCCCTGTTTATCCAATTAAGTGGGTAATCTCCGACTTATTTGGGGTGGGACCTGTAGATATCGGGTTGAACGAGTTTTTTTTGTCATCTTTAGGTGATCGTATGTGTTACTATTTAGCTACCGTTTGATGTTATTAAAAGGATTTTATTTTTTTTCCGAGAAAATCAGTTTTGAAATAATGATTTTTTGGAGAATGTGTAATTAAAAAGTATGAAAGAGTTTTAATTTACGTGCAAATATTTTATTGTAAGAATGTCAAGTTGAAAATGAATTTTAGAAAAAATGATTTTTTTTTAGAATGATAGACAAACACGAGTTTAGTTTTTTCCTGTGTAAACGTACTAGTCCAGCTTAAATTTTTTGCGGTTGAATTCTAACTCTGCCCCTTGATCGACTTAGTTTTAAGTTGTATTAGGCTTTAGGGTCAAAAACTATGTGCTGGATGTCTTATAAAGTCCGGCACATGACAGATGAATTAAATTCTTTGCTTGAAAAACTCTCCCAATTCTAAACAAATTAATTTCTTCTTTGTTCAATTGTTTGAATAAAGAGAGAGAAAAATGAGGAAACAAAGATGCTTTGCTTTTTTGACTTTGGCTCCAATTTGGATAAGGTTGAGAATGGTCTAATCGAATGTTGTTTGAAGTGTATGGGGCACCAGACACACTAGGAGAAAGTCAAATAAGAATATTACTTAGAAAATAATAAATAATATTCTTGTTAGGTTGCTAATCAATTCTGATTGGAGTTGCATGTAAGGAATCATTGAATAATTGTAACAAGTCACTTATGTTTTATATAAGTTAAGTAAGTTTAACCAGAAATTATAAGTAAAACGACACGAGTCTTAAATTACTCCGTGTCGTTAAAATTTAATATGTTTGAACCCCATTTTTGGAGAAATAAATTTTGTAATAGTCATTTTTTTTGTAGGATGTGCGATTAAAAAGTATGAAAAGTTTTGATTTATGTGCTAAATTATTTTATTTGGAGAATGCGTAATTGAAAATATTTTCGAAAAATGAATTTTAAGAGGATGTGGCTCAAATTTGGGCTTAATCAAAGAATCAAATTTATTTATTTAAAAATTTTGAATTTATTTTTCAACCAAATTTATGATATACAAAGAATTGATACGAGATTTGAATAAATAACCTTTAATTAAATTGCCTCATCAAAATCTAAATAACCTTTAAAATAAAATAAAATTTTATTTATTTATTTTCAGTATACCCCTTTACAAATAAATATATTTATTTTTTCATTAAGAATATTTTATGTATACAATTTTAATAAGGATATTTCATGTATGTAGATTTCATACATGGGAATCAAAAAATTAATAGGGACTAAAAGTAAAATGTCAATAACATTACAGAAAACGGGACTGTCGTAGTCACTAAACTTTCACGCAATTAGATGTCTGAATTTCATTACTAGCAACTCCGTCACTTGATTTCGATTTAATAGGCATTAGGTCACTAGGTTAATTGTTAATGTGATGTTAGATAACGTAACACAAGTTCATGACATGGACATTAAGCTTGTCTTTGGTTTGGCTAAAAATTTGATTTTTAGTAGATTTTGAAATGTGTCGTTAAAAAAGTTGATTACCTCTGTTTGGTATCAATTATTAAAATCTAAATTTCAATTTAAATTAAAGTCAATTATTCATTTCAACCACATATTTTATAGGTCTCACAACATTTCAACCACACATTTTATCAATTTCCATCAAAATTTACTAAAATTCTGATTTTAATCTCTACAAAACATAGCCTAAGTTGTGGATTTCATAAAATGTATGGCTAAACAAATTGTTGACTTTGATTTAAATCTTTATCAATTTTTTTGATGGATAGTTAACATATAACGTCTTTACTTTTACTATTATTGTGAAAAATATCAATAACTTTTATTTTTTGACATTTTCATCCTTATTTTTACCTTTATTGCTCAAAATGTCATTTTCATTCATTTTCTCAAATAAAAGCTTTGAAATGACGAACATACTCTTCTGTTTAAATAAAATAATAAGAAAAAGAAAGAACTAGTTACAATTATAGTCTTAAATTTTTAAAAAAAGTGCAAACGAGTCCAAAATAAATTACTAAAAATGTAATTAGCACATAACTATCTTACCAATCACTATTATTATAAAAAAATGTTCGTATATTTCTATTTTTGACATTATCACCTTTAATTACATATTTGATTGCACAAACTATCATTTTGTTCACTTTCATCTAATTTCTCAATAAAAAAAATTGTGAAATGACGAATATATTCTCTTATTTAAATAAAAAAAATTAAAGAATTAATTGCAGTCATATTCCCAATTTTTTTTTAAAAAAAATGTAAATGAGTCTCAAATAAATTATTAAAAATTTTAATTTAATTTTTTTTAAAAAGTGCAAACAAGTTCCAAAAAATTATGAAAAACTAGAAATTTATAAAATGCAAACGAGTCCCGAATAAATTGTTAAAAATATTAATTTTCTTTATTATTATTTATATAGGATGATATATTCATCATTTCAAAATTTTTCTTGAGAAATTTGATGAAAATTGATAAAAATGATGCTTTGCTCAATTAAAGGTATAATTAAGAGCAAAAAAACCAAAAAAAAAAAGAAAGATATGGATTCCAGCGCATGCTTTCAATCGATATTGAGATTTTTTCACAATAATAGTGAAATATATGGACATTATGTGTTAATTACACTTTTAATAATTTATTTAAAATTCATTTGCACTTCTTTTAAAAAAATTGGGACTACGATTGCTATTATTTCTCTCTTTTTCTTTTTGTTTTATTTAAATAAAAGTGGTATGTTCATCATGTCACAGTTTTTAATTGACAAAATGGATGAAAATAACTTTTTGCGTAAATAAAAGGTGCAAATAAATGGTAAAAATGCCAAAAAAAATAAAAGATAAAGACATTATATGTTAATTACCCATTTTTTTTTTTTTAGCTAAACCAAATAGGGGCAAAATCTAAATGCGGTTGATGTGGCCTACCATGGGGGCTTGGATTTATTGTACTAACAGTCACCAAACTTTATGCCCAACTGCAATTTGGTCATTGGACTTCAGTTTAACAACAATTGAAGCACTCCAATTTGACAATATTACTTAGTTGCGCGTTGTGATTTTTACGACTAGTTTTAGCTTGTGTGATAGCTTTTCAATAGAATAAAACCACATTAGCATTAGAGACACACTTGAAGTCTTAAAGAAACGAACAATTGTGCTCAGTACGAAATATTCAACAAATATTTAGATTTTAAATTTTCAAGCTATGTTTGGGGTAAGAGGAAAAGAAAAATATAAGAAGTGACTTTTCTTATTTTAAATAGGAAAGAGTTGGGAAGGAAAATACGGTGATATTGGATTTCTTTATTTCACTTCTAGAAAAATTGGACCAATTTTACTGGATGTTCTCGAAGGGACTATTAATATATATTCAAAGTAAATAAAAATTATTTGGAAAAATGATGTATATGCCTAAAAATATAATTAAAAATACTGTAAAATTTTGCATGTATTCATATCATACACTTATTTAAAATGTCACATCCTTAATTACAATTTAATTAAAATTTTACTTATCGAAATGTATAGTTTATATTCTCCTTAATAGAAGAAATTATTAAATTTCAATTTTAAAGTTACATCTTTGCATGACTGAAGGTTAATTGGACTTGGAGCTCATTAAATTGAACTGGATTCACGTGTACCCAAACCCCAAAATGGACGTAGGAGGATTTGGGCTGCACTTTTGGGCTTTCGTTTAGCTTCAATGTTAATTCTTTTTGTTACAATTTCATATTTGAATTACCGTCCATTTTTGTTACTCCAAAATGACATGGCCTGTGAGGGTACAACGATGCTACACGTACAGCGCCATATCGGCCTCGTTCGTGTGAGGGAGACAGTTGTGTCCCTTTGATAGGGAGAGCATTATTCGTAAGGGCAATGTAATTATCTGAAATAATACTATTTGCAGTCGCTAGTCGCTCTACATGACATACATATAACGGTTAATAATTTAATACATAAGGTAATAAAAAAACTATCATATTAATGCATCAAATCACTAACGGCCACATGTATGTTATGTAGGACGACTACGGTAGTAAACGTACAATTTGAATAAATATAGTCTATCTGAAAAATGAATATTCTCTATTAATACCATATAAACTTCGCATTTGTAAATAAAACAAGTTAAAATTTGAAGTCCATGTTTTTGAACTCCAAATCAAATTCAACAAGAATATATAGGGCCTTGCTTCAATTCTAGATACGAGTTTCAAATTCATTAAAGAAATCAATTAATTGTACACAATCTTATGTCTCTTTTCAAAATTTATGTGGGCTATAAGTGAAGTGTAATTATTGGCAAAATAAGTAAATGGAGTCTGTCTGAAAATGAATCTCTATTTTATTTGATCCATATACAAGAAGTTCGATGTAGGGGTGGGAATGCATCAAGTTGGGTGGAGTTCACACCCAACTTGATAACCGAACAACAATTTGGGTAGAATGAAATTTCAATTCGAAATTGAATCGACGGAATGAATAAATCGACACAAATAGACTCAAGTAAATTTGAGTCTATTCAATTTGTCAGGTTGAAGGAGATTTTTCCCTTGAAAACCAGCTTTTTAAAATCAATTCCTCAGACCAAGGTTTTCAAGCAACTTGAAAACCAATCCAACGTCCCTACAAATCGGTCTGAGTCAATTCGGTTCGATGGTTTGGATCGATTAAGTGGATAATTTGTCCCCCTAATTCCAAATAGGGACTCAAAACAACTTTTCATTAAAAAAAATGACTATAATAAAGTGACAACCTAGCCATTATTCTCTCTTTTTCTAAATTTTGATGTTAGCATTTCAAATTGAAAAGCAAATGAATTCGAATCATATCTTCAAAGAACGTTCCTTTTTTTTTTTTTTCCCCCATTTTCTTGATGGACTTTGCTTGGTGTACGCTAGCATTTTTCTTTCTTGATTCCAAAGGTCCCATAATTTGGCAAGGATGGAATCCTACACAAAACTTGCGGTTCACCGTTCCCACACCCTCCTTTTGGGCCGTCCAAGATTCTTCGAATCCATTTATCAATCCAACGCTTCCCAGAAATTCCACCATATCATCAGCTGAAAACGACTGAATCTATGGCAAATTCAATCTTCAAATCCCACGTATTCCGCAAGAACCCTCGAGAAATATGCCTATGGCCGAAACCCATTCTCCTAAATAATGCTACTCTATGCAGTAGTAGACGATTCTCCAACTTACCTCTTCTTCTACATAATCATCCTCATCTTCGTTCTTCTTCTCTTTCGATTTACCGTAGTCTTCTTCTTCATCGCGTTCCTTGTGTTCCTCTGCACCGACGTCGTTTAACTCCTCACTTCGTTTCTATGTCCTCCATATCCTCGTCACAGGACACTAGTGCCGCCCCCGCAAAGACTGTAAGAACCCTTTTTCCATTATCAATTTTTATGTGTATATAAGATTTCATTTTGGTCTTTATTAACATTATTTGGAGATATTGTCAAATCAATTTTTCAAGAAAGGTACAACTTTTGTAGCACTAAGTGCTATGCAGCTATTCTTGCACCTTGTTCTTCAGGGGATTGTTCCTTGCTGCATCAATTACTACGATCCGAATCCAAATTGGAACCAACGATTATTAAATGAAATTACTGATTTCTTCATGTTATTATTCTTGAAGCTTTCATTTAATTCTCTAATTGATACTGTGTATTAATACTTGGTATGTATATTTGTGTGAAACAGGTGAGGGCGGTGATAAAGGGGAGGGTGCAGGGAGTGTTCTATAGGAATTGGACAATTGACAATGCCACAGAGTTGGGATTAAAGGGTTGGGTTCGGAACAGGAGGGATGGTTCGGTTGAGGCTTTATTTTCAGGTAGTCCAGAGAAGGTTCAGGAGATGGAGCAGCGATGCCGGAGGGGTCCACCGGACGCAATGGTCACTGGTCTTGAGGTCTTCCCTAGCACTGATGATCCCGGTACCAAATTTGAACGCAAACCAACCGTTTGATCAAATGATTTACTCGTTGAACAGTAATACTAGTATTATTGATTTCTAATACGCCATTTTCTTCCATATGTGATATGAAGTATGAACAATTTAATATGTATACGTTTTGTTTGCTGACATGTATGAATGTGTTAGTATTTCATATTCTTTCGAATGGCTCTATGTTTGGCTATGATTTAGAGATATTGTATTTATCTAACAGATTCAGGCTGGTCGATTTCGTTGTTTGCAACTAAAGTTGTTGCAGTTGTCTTTCGAAATCCAATGGTTAATCTGATATCATTTTGATACACGAAGTTTACGTGTTACATGAGAAATTTTGAGGACAATACTAAGATAAAGCTTGTGCCCTCTTATTTGTTTTTTCTATTTTGTTTTTTTTTTTTCCCACCTCTGTGAAAGAGAGGTGTATTCCATCTAGGTTGTGACTGTTGCCATTGAAGTATTAAAATAGAACTAAAGCAATATAATTTGTTTGAGTAATGTTATTTAACATCACGATGATGGAATATTAACCAATTATCTCTCACGTATATATATCTCTCCCCCCCCTTACCGTTTCTTATAAAAATTGAATTGTCTAATCTCATTATTCCATATAAACTGTCACATCACCGATTTTCCATCATCATAATGATAAATAATATTATTCAATTTGTTTACTAATAAGAAGAAGTATTAATGGCAAGTGTTCATAAGCAATTGTGTTTATAAAAAGGTAGAAATCAGTGATAGATAAGTGGGTAGTGCTCTTGAGTTCCCCAAAATATGTAGATAAAAAGTGGAGACATTTAGCTAATGTTTATAATCACTATTCGAACATGCTTAACCTGATAACTAATTCGGTGCATTTTGATTCATTTAGATCTAGGCGTTTGTGTTTTTCTCTTATGTTCGTGTTATTTCGATATATGGCCTTACTTGGATCGAGTATATGAAACGGGTACAAAAAATTTGTAAGTAGGCTAAAATGCCTCATGACAAGGATGGAGGATGGAATATCAGCCAACCATTGGTACAATTTGAATGAGATGTTTGACTTTGAAGGGGTTGAGGGAAGGGGTCTTGCGGGGTGAAATGGTTGGGGGATATGTTTTAATTTTTGAACATGTTGATGTTCTCATGTAATGTTCCTTATCTTTCATTATTATTGCGAAAAACGTTATTATCTTTCATTTTTTGGTATTTTCACTCTTATTTTCACATTTCATTCCACAAAAAGTCATTTTCATTCATTTTCTTAATTAAAAGTTGTGAAATTATGAATATACCATTTTGTTTAAATAAATAAAAAAAAAAACTAATTGCAATCACAGTTCCAATTTTTTTTTAAAAAAAGTACAAATAAATTTCAAATAAATTATTAAGAAAGTAATTAGTACCCAATGTCGATACATTTTACTATTATTGTGAAAAGCGTTTTCATTTTTAATTACATATTTGATTTCACAAATCATCATTTCTATCCATTTTCATCCAATTTCTCAATAAAAAAAGCCGCGAAGTGAGGAATAGGGTAATCTATTTAAACAAAAATATAAGAACTAATTATAATCATAGTCCCATTTTTTTTTAAAGTGCGAAAAAGACTCAAATAAATTATTAAAAAATTAGAAAATATTTTTTATAAAAAAAAGTGCAAACGAGTCCCAATTAAATTTATTTAAAAATTTAAAAAAATACAAACGAATCACAAATAAATTATTAAAGAATTAGAAATTAAAAAAATATTNAAAAAAAAAAGTACAAAAGAGTTCCAAATAAATTATGAAAAAAATTAAAAATTGCAAACGAGTCCTAATACATTATTAAAAAAATAGAAATTAAATATTTTTAAAAGAAAGTGCAAACGAGTCCCAAATAAATTATCAATTGAAAATTTTAAAAAATTAAAAAATGCTAACAAGTCAAAAAAAAATTATTAAAAGATTAGAAATTTAAAAAAATATTTTTTTAATTTTTTTAAAATTTAAATAAGAGGATATTTTTGTCATTTCACAATTTTCATTAAGAAATTGGATGAAAATTGATAGAAAAGATGGTTTGCGCAATCGAATGAGTAATTAAGGTTGGAAATGCCAAAAAAGAAAAGAAAGGTAAAGACTTTTTTTATAATAATAGTGAAAAGTAGGAATATTTTGTGCTAATTACCCTTTTAATAATTTATTAGGGACTCATTTGTACTTTTTAAAAGATTTTGGGACTATGATTGCAACTAGTTCTTTTTTTTTCTCTCGTTTTGTTTTATTTAAACATAATGATATATTCGTCATTTCATGTCTTTTAGTTGAGAAAATGGATGAAAAAGACCTGCTACTCAATGAAAAGTAAAAATAAGAGTAAAAATACCAAAAAATGAAAGATAGTGACTTTTTCACAATAATAGTGAAAGGTAAGGATGTTATGCGTTATTTATCTAATGTCAAAAAGCGAAAAGTATGAATGTTTTGCACAATAATATTGTTATACGCCAATTATCCAAAGTCAAAAAGTAAAAAGTATGAACGCTTTGCACAATAATATTGAAAAGTATGAACATTTTGTGCTAGTTACCTTTTATAAGAATGTGTGGTTAAAAAAAAAAAATTAATTTATGTATAATATTATTTTCATAAAAGAATGTATAATTAATAAGAGAAAAGATAAAAAATGTATTAGGAATAAAATGGAGCCCACATGAGCTTACTACCCTACCATCTCCTAGCACCGTCTTAATCATATCTCTCCCTTCCTCACGTTAGTCAAACTTGAGATCAATTTAATGACTTTGAATCAACTTACAAAATAGTGTGGAATTTGGCCACCTTCCAAGGCTCGTTTATTGTAGGATATACACGCAATTTGGGTACCAAAATTTCCATCACCACACTATTTAAAATACTGATTACTTTTTAAACCATTATTTTATAAAACAGAAATTATTTTATAATAAAAAGAAAACAAAGTCTTGTGATAGGTGCATCAAACACAATTTTAATTCTCATTTATTTTTCTAGGAGAAAATCTTTCTCTTTATAATCAAGTATTTAAGGTCCGTTTGATAGGTAAATGTGAAAAGGAATTTCAATTCCATGTTAGTTGGAAAATAAAAAACTCACCAAACCCATAGAAATTCGTTTTCCATGAAAACAAAGAAAATGCAGCTTAAAGTGGTTGTAATTTGGAATTCGATTTTCATTTCCACGTTGCAATTAAACGGTTAAAGTGGAATTCGTTTTCTTCATATATGACATTTTTCATGGAATTCGTTACAATTAAACATGGTCTAAATGTCCGAAATCATAATTGTCAACTTTTGGAACTTTTGTCGGTCTCCTTCAGTAGGTTTACATTACACAACTCAAGAAACAGACAATTTTAATAAGGAAATAACAATATAATTATGATTATTCTTTTTTTTCTAAACCCTTGTTTTGTGTTCTTTTCCGAATAATATCACCCAAAATAAGTAATTTTTTTTAACTTATAAGTAAAAATGAACCTTCTAAACATGTTCAGAAACACAAATAAAACGACATCTTCTGAGAGTAAAATTATAGTGGTGAGGCGATTAAATATAGTAACGCGTTTCCATTATTCCAAAGGAAACTCACGGGAAAATACCCATAAAGATGTAGCAATTTCAAACACAGTACAGACAGTTTCATTAATATGAACACGAGAGGGGACCCATGCTTGCACAGAAACTTCATAGTACATACACCAATCTCGTTACATATTCCCACCAAAAATCTTCTGTTTTATAGCCAAACAATTCTTATACATTTCTACTGAATCTTGTTCAAGAAAATGATGAAGGGAGAAAGAAGGGGTTTGATTATGTTTAAGCACTTAATCAAAAGACTGCAGATTCTACTTAAAATCTTGCTCTCCTGGTTGCCAGATCTCAATGCTGTTGAGTTTGAAGAAGTGGAAGACAGTGGGACAGTACCGGACGACGTAAGGGAAGGGCATTTCGCCATTTTTGCAGGGAAGAACGAGGAACAAGGAGCACAGAGGTTTGTTGTGGAATTATTTCTTCTTAAGCATCCTGCATTTTTGAGGCTGCTGGAGTTGTCTGAAGAGGAATATGGATTTGAACATAAGGGTGCTCTTGTACTTCCTTGTGGAGCAGATGAATTGCAAAAGATTCTGCAGCAGATAATGTAACTGGTTTTTTCTAGAGAAATAGAGCAAAAGAAGAGTCAGTAAATGACATTTTTACAAAATAAAATGAAGTGAACACTTGATATGTTCTTCAATACTGTAAAGAAATGTTTGATATGAACAAAATTTATTTTATCTGCATTATACTACTCACAAAGAACATTTTTACTGGTATCTAATGGTGCAACCACTGGCCAATGTACCATGAAAAAGAAAGACTCCTAGGGTTCGTTTGGTAGAGTTCATGTTTTTGTTGCTGCTTCTTAAAGAGGAAGCTCTTCTAGCTGATAAAGTATTTTCAGAAAAATTATTCAAGCAGGTTCAAGAAAAGCTTCTTAGTTTTACGGGGGTGTCCTCAATGAATATTTTGATGAATTTTAAAATATTATTGAAGGGAAATTAGCACAATGATGCTGCTGCCCATTGGGCCGAACAAGTGAGCCAAGCTGGAATTAAATCAGAAGCCCAGCAAACTTGATCCTTTGATGGCTGAAGAAAAACGTGTTTGGTCCAAAATAACTAAAATCGCGTTTTTACTTACCTTGGGAAATCAACGGTAATGGAGTCACCACGTGTCGCCTCCAACGCCGTTGGATTGGCGACTGTTACGTGACCCATTTAAATAGGATTTCTAGGGTCTGAGATTTCATTCGATTGGTTTCTCGACTCTTCTATTCTCCTCTGTTGAGTTTCTGCGCCGTTCTGAGTTTCGTCTTGATCTCTCTGATGAAAATCAAAACTCTTGTTTGATTTTCTGATTCTCCCTCAAATATTGGTATCTTGTGTGATTTGTATTTGAGTCGAGGTCTATGTTCTTGAGTGAACTGTTGTAATATGAGACTTTGAGTTCTTGTGTGAAATACGGGCTGAATCTGAGTGTTTAAGATCTTTGTAATCCATCAGATGGTTGTGATTTACGTTCGAAGGTTATTGTATAGTGATTGAGGCTGTGAAACTGTTATTTGGTCATTTGGGCTATAAAAGATAAGTCGTTATCTTTTTTGTTTACTGTATCCGGTTCTTTGATCTTTGCTATATTTTTAAGTTTACTTGTTTCTGTAATTTTAGATCTGGTTAACTTTCATTTTACGCACATAAAAACTGTTGGAATATTGTACTAACTCTGTGAACTCCTCCTAACAATTATAAATCCTAATGAATTTCGTAAAATTGGTTTCCACAAATTCCTAAGAATCTCATCAAATACGGTAAAATTTCAAAAAAATTGGTATGTATTTTTAAGTTTGAAATCCATCCAAATATCTTAAAATCACTCTATTAATTAAATCTTCATAAATCTACTAGTTATTGAAGATATCTAAATTTTAAAGAATTTCATTGAGTTCATCAAAATTTCAATAGAAGACACCGTAGTTTAGGAAAAAAAAATTTAAAATTCATCACAATTTCAATTAAGGTACTATTTTTGACATTTCAGAAGTTTGTTAAACAAGTCTTTTAACATAATTTCACTATTTAATTAATATTGAATATCAAATTTTATAAAACTTTGATGTTTAAAGATAAACGTCCTTCAATTTCACTCTCTATTTTGGATTTGCCCGACCCTTAATTGCTTTGTAGTGTCTTTTAAAGTTGTGTCTCGTTCAACGATGAAAAACAAATGTAGTCTCATTAAATATCTCAACCTATGCTTAAAACACATGATTCTATATTCAAAGTCTCAACTTGTTCATTCTCTGCCTACAGTTACGGGATCAGTAAAATCCCCTACCCACGTGGCACTCAAGATTGCTAATTGTTGATTTAAGGACAAAGTACCATAAAAGTGCACTAAATATATTCATTATGTAGGTATGATCGCAAGTTTTCTACTCATAGGATATGGTGCTTATATATTTTATCTTGGCTTGCCGACCCTCTGTGTGGGGGAGGTTGCCTGGGTGATCGCGGGAACTTGACAGGTTCTTCGTCACACACGGTATCAGAGTGGATTCGCTCCGAATGTTGCATTGTTGTTTGCGGGAGATTGATGGCGTCATTCTTGTGAAAATGATTTTGGGACTGTCAAAGATGGGGACAAAGCCACAAGACGCGTGGTAAAGTGGTTGACAAGCAAACAAAATTGATGACGGAAAGTTTTGGAGATGATGGAAGTAAAGGCATGCATTGCCCCAGTGGCGGAGCCATGATTTAGTGGTACGGGGGGCTACTGGGTTGGACAGTGGGCTACTAGGTTGGACAGTAGAAAAAAATAGACTATAACTAATTTTTTATTTTTTATTTTTTTTAAATTACAGCCCACCCTTGCCCACCCCTATCTCCGCCCCTGCGTTGCCCAATTGAGACGATCTACATGAACATTTGTTTCGNAGGATTGAGTGGTACGGGGGGTTACTGGGTTGGACAGCAGGCTACTAGCTTGGACAGTAGAAAAAAATAGACTATAACTAATTTTTTATTTTTTATTTTTTTTAAATTACAGCCCACCCTTGCCCACCCCTATCTCCGCCCCTGCGTTGCCCAATTGAGACGATCTACATGAACATTTGTTTCGTAGAGCATGGTAAAGCATTACCAAGAAAATTATAAAGTAGGAGCATTTGTATCAATTGCTTCGACATGCACTGTAATACTACGGCCAAAAGAGCCGTCCATCCGAGGAACCAATGTAGGGACAGAGAGTGAAATTGGTGTCAAAGGCGGTATATACATGCTACAGTGGGAAGTGGTGCACAAGACACTGTAAATGCCCATCCATCAAGGGGATGGTGTTGCAATTGTAAAGAATTTTAGTACCCAGAAGCATAGAGAATGCAATGCAAAAGTTGCTCAAAGATGCGAGGCATGTGATCCACTACGAAGGCGTTAGTGGATTGAGTGGGGGAATGAATCACGAGATCAGTGAACTCCCCTACTCATGTGGCACGGTAAGATTGCTAATTACGGGTTTAAGGCCAAAGCACCAAAAAAGTGCACTAATCTTGTCCCTTATGTAGGTACGGTCGCAAGCTCCCTTCCTAGAGCATATTGTGTTTATATATTATATCTTAGCTTGCCGGACTATGTGTGGGAGGTTGCCCCTAGGAATTGCGGGAACCTAGGAGTTGGAAAGGTGATCCCGTCACACTACGCTTCCTTCATCTAAAGGTTGATCTCAACCTTCGCTTCCTTTAAAATATGTGAACAAATGTTAACCAAAATATATCGAACTCTCCCTCTTTCAAGTTTCGACTTAGGATTTAAAAATTCACATTCGAAGTTTAATGATTTATGATACATAAATATATTATGTTAAATCACTTCGTAGAATAGAACATTAATAGTGTTAAATTCACTAATGGTCATCCAACTTTATACTTAGTGTCAATAATGCCATACAATTTGATTTTGTTTTATCATTGCCACCAAACTTTATATTAGTGTCACCATAGCCACCAAATTTGATTTTATTTCATAATGATTACACAATTTCATATAACGTTTCACCATGGTCACCTAATTTCATATAACATTTCAACATGACCATCCAATTTCTCTTCACAATTTTCATTAATTTTAAAAGAGGTAAAATGATAACTTTTTATTATATATAAGAAATAAATTAAAAATAATAATAATACAAGTTTTTTTTTTAATTTTAAAAATGTTTATTTTAAAATACGTTTTATTTTATTTTAGAAACCTTTTTTTAAATAAATTTTTATTTTATTTTATTTTTTTAAGGGTGTGTTTGAGCCACTTTATTTTGAAAGAATGTATTTTGGAATAATAGATTGATGGAGAATATGTGGTTGAAAAAGAAGAAAAAATTATTGATGTGATGAAAAATATTATTTTATTGAAGAATGTGTGGTTGAAAATGAGTAGAAGAATGAGAATGAAAAAAATAATGTGGATCAAACAGGAGTTAAGTAAATTTTTTAAAATAAGTTTTTATTTTATTTTAAAAACGTTTTTTATTCAATCAGTTTTATTTTATTTTTTAAGGAATAATTTTTAAATAATTTTTTATTTTTTAATTAATT